>CALNXI010003202.1:38287-51281 GCA_942486025.1 Porites evermanni
CCCCCCCCCCCCCCCCCCCCGCTCTCAAGGTCTGAATCTGGCACTGCATTAGTCCACTTGGAAGGCAATAGTATTCTGGACATTATTTGTTCACTAGTACGTGTGTGAACCATGTGATTTACTTCTATTTTCTATTTTCTGCATTTTTGAATAGAGAGAAGAAGTCGTTACGTCACGTTGCCATGGCAGCAATAGTTCTGGATCTCAAAAAATCGTGGTCCTGCAAAAATGGCGGAAAAAAACGAAAAAATTGACATGTTTGACTTTGCTGTGCATGATTGCACTCAGGAACAAAACGGTAGCCCATACTTTTCTTCCATCGTTCGAATGCAACTGGCCGCCTCTGTCAAGAAAGATTGTTGAGATCCAGAAATTTTGCTACCATTGATAGTAATGTGACGTCACATTCTTCTCTCTATTGATAGTATTTGAATAAAATGGCTGAAAGGTGGATTTTAATTTGTAGGATTCCCTTGGAGGAAGTGCATACACTGCTATAATAGCAACAGTATCACCTGCTGGTAAGATAGTAACCTACTACCCTGGGTATCAGAGGTTTTTCTCGCGTGCGGTGGGAATTTTTGGTGTTGACCGAAGGCCGACACATCTTCGACCGTAGAAAAGTCTGTGGCACCCAGGGTAGTAACCTACTGGCCTTAGTTGTTCAAAAGATGGATAGCGCTATCCATCGGATAAATCGCTATCTATCGGATAAGTATTAGCAAAACCAATAATTGCACAATCCAGTGGATAGTGATTTATCCAGTGGATAGCGCTATCCACCTTTCAAACAACTGACGACTGGTCACACTTAGGCTGACAAAACAGTCGACATTCCGTGACGCCACTACTGGTTTCCCCAGGAAATGACTTCTGAGAAATGAGCGCAGAAATTCCACACTGATGATGTATCATTACTTAGATCTGGTTAGTGCTTCCGATTTGTCGTGCCACGGGGGAAATTCGTTTCAACCAATGAAAAGCGCTACCTCGATCTTGGTAGTGACGCCTCATCAGTTCGGAATTTCTGCGATCGTTTCTCAGAAGTCATTTCCTGGGGAAACCAGTAGTGCAACAGCGAAATGTCGGCGGATTTCTAACCTAGTTCATATCATAGAAAACGTTAGTTAAGTGTCTGGAGCCCTTTTCTCGAAAGTCCCGATAATTAACGGGCCCGGTAAGCTGTCAGTCCGTTTACATGTACATTAAAGATCGAGGTTTCAATAGTTTTGCATCTAACATGATAAAACTGCCAGTTAATGAAACAAAATGGAGTTGTTTGCTAGCCAGGACCCGCGCTCTTATATTCTTTATATTTCGATTTGAATATTTGATTTCGGGCCCGTAAAGTTACCGGGACTTTCGAGAAACGGGCCCCAGGCCTTCGCACAAGTACCTGGCTGTCAGAGGTTGTTTTTTCCTTCCTAATAGTCCAGTTTCGAATTTAAAATTACCGCTGAATTTAAACATTAACGACACATTCATACAGGGTTAGCCTCGACGTAAAGTAAAATATTCAGAAATTCTGGCAAGTAAGTGTTTGAAATTTGAATATACACAATAGACAGAGTAATAAAGAGGTATTTTTCTCGTTGGAATTTGTGAATATATTACTTCAGATTGAGGCTAAGGCTGTAAAAAATGCGTCTTCACTTCTTTAATTCAGCGGTCATAGCGAACTCGAAAATGGACTATTCCTAATAGTTCACGGTTAAGCCGTGACAAAGAGACGCGAAGTGCAGAGAAAATAAACCATAATGCAAAATTTACCGAGCTCTGTGAAACCGAGAGCACAGTTTATTTATGGTATGTCGAGAACAGACCTCTGAAGCTAGGGTATAGTTCAGTTAAACATTTTTAAGAATTTTTTTCTGTTAATTAGATAATTAACAGAAACGTTGCTTCTTGAATTTTTCCTNCCTCGACGTAAAGTAAAATATTCAGAAATTCTGGCAAGTAAGTGTTTGAAATTTGAATATACACAATAGACAGAGTAATAAAGAGGTATTTTTCTCGTTGGAATTTGTGAATATATTACTTCAGATTGAGGTTAAGGCTGTAAAAAATGCGTCTTCACTTCTTTAATTCAGCGGTCATAGCGAACTCGAAAATGGACTATTCCTAATAGTTCACGGTTAAGCCGTGACAAAGAGACGCGAAGTGCAGAGAAAATAAACCATAATGCAAAATTTACCGAGCTCTGTGAAACCGAGAGCACAGTTTATTTATGGTATGTCGAGAACAGACCTCTGAAGCTAGGGTATAGTTCAGTTAAACATTTTTAAGAATTTTTTTCTGTTAATTAGATAATTAACAGAAACGTTGCTTCTTGAATTTTTCCTTGTTAAGATTCTGATTATGAAGAAACTTTGGCCTCTATGCAGTGTGGAAACAGGACGAAAGCCATTGAAAATGCAGCCAAGAAAAATGAGGTACTGAAGTTTTTTCAAGGCCGAGTGCAGCTTTTCAAAAGCGCTTTTTTTAAAATCCGCTATATACTACCAGCTAGTGTATATTCAGGCTTGGTCTTTCAGTAGCCTGCCATAATTTTCATGAGGACTTAATTTTGCCACAAGGACCAGGATGTGTTTCTTTCTTTCTCTCTGTTACCTCCCCTCCTATAAACTGCCCGTCTTGTTTTCCTATGAAAACCTTTCACTTATTCTAGTTTACTTGGAAAGATAACATTTATAGTCAAATTATTTCCTATTAAAAGTAGTAAACTCTTGACCACATCTAACAGGCAATTTGAAATAATTTTTTGCAACTATTTTAAGCTCGACCGTTTCCGCTAACGAGCTTGTTTTTTATATTACACAAGGTAGCAAGCGGACATAAACTACAATTAATGACCTTAATTTGCACGAATGAACAAGACCCATGCCGAGTAGTCTCCCTTGAAGCCGTTTAAGTCTCGTCACGCAACGCTCTTCCCCGAGTGTCTTGTGGTGGGGGAGGGGGGAGCGTTGCGTGACGAGACAAACAATGGCTGCGTAGGAGACTTGGCCGAGCAGCGCCAAAGACTGAAGGAAAAACAACCTCGTTCCCAGCGTTTGTCCTCCTCCCGTCCCTTAGATTGAGAGGCCCTGGGAACAAGGATGTTGTAGGAAAAAGACTACTGTTATAAAACTGAAATAGGAGATACCACTGTTTACACACATTGTTTCTGTTATTCAAATTTGTAAAGGCTGAAACAAAAGAATCTTTTTTTACAAGAACCAATGCCCCTTTGGTTGGTACATTGATATCAACAGGTGACGTCAGCGTGAGTATCTCTATAGCGTTATTTAGATGAAGCCTTTTTCTTTTATTTTTGCATTAATCAGATTGAGAACACAAAGATCATTCAGGATTTGAGGAATGAAATATCACGTTTAAGAGAAAAGTTAGCTACCTCTGGTAGAGCAGGAGGAGCAAGCAAGGATGATGTTCAACAAATGGAGGTAAATACTGGTCCTTAAAATATTAGTATTTAGTAATAAATACTGTATTTTAGTTGGCTCCTGAGCTCTTTTTCTTCTTCTCTTCCGCCTTTGGATTTTATCCCTGTAGGCAAAAGATAGAGCCACCTTGTACAGCAAAATAGACAGTAATACAGGAAAGAACTTCTTAGTAGCTTTCATATCATGTGAATGGTCACACTTTTAACTCAAAAGTTAGAACCACTTGTATATTGTAAGTTGTACCCTTTTCCGCTATCACAGTTTTATCTTGTGGTGTTTTAGGAGCTTATTAAGGATCTTCAGACAGCAAAGAGACAAACCTGGGAAGAACGAGAGAGGTTGTCAGAACACTATGATAATGAACGAAGAATAACACTAGCTAACAAGGTACCAATAATAGACTCTTGTGGCTGCCTTATTTGCTTGATATCTTGCTTTTTTGGATTAATTAGATTGATTCAGCTAATGGCGAACCTTAATTTCCTCTCTGTTGTGTTATGGTTCAACACTTGAAAACATCTCTATGGTGCATTGCGGATGCATCAAGTCCCTCGCTTGAAATCTTGAATCCGTCAAATTAGCATTCCGGAGAAGGCAACTACTTTTTGGTAGAAAGCTTTCGCCATTATTACATGATTTTAGCTGAAAAAGAGGTGGAGTCGTGCCCGATACAATGGTAAAACTTAAGGTTGTTAAGAGAATGACAGGCGTATTCCACAGCAATTTGTCAAAACATTATACATTTCTGTCCTTGAAAGTTCTCGTTTGTCTGGCTTTTCGCTATTTAAATTTTTGTATAGCTATGTTTTTGTGGGAATGCCATAGCAAAAGTACAATGTTAATTCGTTGTTGTATTTTTTCAGGGCATTTTAGACTGGGTTATGGACAGCACTAAAAGAGACAATAAAGAAGTGCAGGGAAAGTTGATGGCTTTGCAGAAGGAAAAAGATCAGGTACGACAGATAGCATTTCCTTTCGGTTCAAGCCCAATTCTTTGACGATTGATTAGCCCCTAACACAGTTATAAAATTTTATTCCACAACTAGGTAGACTAAAGGACTTACTATGAACATTCATTGTCGATCTTGTAAGCACCGGTATCTGTCGCAAAATTATGATCACAGTGCCAAAATTCATGAGTAATGAGGCTTTCAACTGCCTGTCAAAGTCTTCGTAAAAAAATGAACTGGCTCAGGAGTTTTATCAGGTAACTTCAGCTTCATTTTCTCATGGAAAATAGGACGTTCATTTGAGGATGACATATCTGGTTCCAGGCGAGCCGGTTTTGTCGGCTCAATTTTCCTATAGCTACGCTGGAAAATTTCATTTAAAATTTGGTTTAATCCTTTGTTAAACTTAAGTTCTTTTTCAAGGAACCCGAGCTAGATTAACAGTGATGATTATAACTTCGATTCATTTTCGTTCTGGACTTTTAGCTGACTGCCGAGTTTAAAGAAAAGCGGAAACTCGTGGATGAACTGAAAGATGACTTGCAATCCAAAATTGCAGATTACTCCAAGATGGCTGAATCTGGTAAGAATGAGAAACAGTTTTTCAGTTTTTTCCCTTATTTCTACATGTACAGGTTGGCCAATGAACCAAAGCCTTCCCGACCCGTTTATATTTTGTTGCGCATGATGCACTTATGTCCAGGATTGCACCCTGCAGCGAAAATTTACCAGCAAATCTGGGTAGCAATTTTAGCCAAAAAGAGGTTAAAGGAAACTGCTTACATAAATGTGGAATTTCTGCACTCGTTTCTTAGACGTCATTTCGCGGGGAAATTAGTGGTGGAGTCGCGAAATGTCGGCTGTTTACTCAGGCCAGAAGAGACGTACGAGAAAATATCAATTTGCCGAACTAATTTCTATTTTATCTCATTGCGTAGGGAAAAGTAGCGAGGAAGACAACAAATCCAGAGTGGCTGCAATACATGATTTGAAAGAAAAACTGAAGAGTGAGAATGATGAGTTGAAAAGGATTAAACACAAACTGAAAGAAGTACAGGAAAAACAGAAAGCCGAAAAAGAGGTTAGCTTAACTGAATATTCTATGATAAAGAAAAATTTTTACTAATGATATCGAGATAAAACATTTTGAAGATATATAAATATTTGATATAGTAATGAGATTTGTTTAAAAGACTGTTTATATCATTGTTGTTTATCTGTTTAGATGATGGTAAATATCATTTTTGTTTTGTGTCAACTTCATAGGAAGCCAAGTCTCAAACTACATTTTTGAAAGGGAATGCGGAATTGCGTTACAGGATAGAGGTATGTGTAAGCTTTCTCAATTTTTTTATTTTTGTGCGGTAGTGCTGCTCTTTCTCGNTCTATGATAAAGAAAAATTTTTACTAATGATATCGAGATAAAACATTTTGAAGATATATAAATATTTGATATAGTAATGAGATTTGTTTAAAAGACTGTTTATATCATTGTTGTTTATCTGTTTAGATGATTGTAAATATCATTTTTGTTTTGTGTCAACTTCATAGGAAGCCAAGTCTCAAACTACATTTTTGAAAGGGAATGCGGAATTGCGTTACAGGATAGAGGTATGTGTAAGCTTTCTCAATTTTTTTATTTTTGTGCGGTAGTGCTGCTCTTTCTCGTGCTTCCCACTAAATTGTTGTGTTTTGCCCTAGGTTTTAACGCTTCACACACGGCTTTCGCGCATCAAACTAAATCTTTGCGTTCTGCGGTCGGCTTCGCAGTGAGTTTTCGCGCTTTACACTAAAGGTGTTCGCGCCGCGCGCGTGCTTTTCGCAGCTGGAGTTGTAAGCAAATCAAAAGTATCTGTTAAAACGCCACTGACTGGTTAGCCTTTTGGCTGGATCCTGGGACATAAACTACGGGAACAGAACAAATATCGGTCGTTTTTTCCTCGGAGCCGGATATTGGAGTCTTATGCATGTCAAACCTCTCAACGCAAAATAAGAAAAAAAGATTACTTTTGAAAATTTGTTGTATTGAAATGACATTATAAGTCACGATTTTCCAATTTTATCGTAAATCGTTTGTACTTCTTTTTTAGAGTGAAAGACGTGAAAAGCATGAAAGAGAGAATGCTGCTACATTAGCTGATGAAGTGGACCGGGTTAAAATGGAGGTGGAACAAGAAAAGGCTGAGCTTCAGGTAACCGGGCATTATAACTTTTATTGGAAGCTAGTGAAATGAAATACCTTTTGTTTTTGGAAAATTTTGTGAAATGGAATTTGCTTTTTTTTTTTCGACATTGGTTGTGTTTGAGGGTGCATGGCCATCTAAATGGACGCTGTTATCGCTCTTTAAGTAATGATCCCTCCCCAGCGGTGCGGAGGAATGGTTGGTTAGGGGAGAGGGGTAGGGCAGCCAAACGAAATGCATGATCGGCTTGGGGATAAAAGAACTTAGCCCGCGAGCCAGCTCTACATTTGGAGGAGTCGCGAGAAGTCACGCGAGAGCCGCACGCGAAAGGAGACGCTCCTTTCCTCCACTCCTCGCGGCTTCGTCGCCCGCTCGCGTGTTCTCTTCGCTCTCCGTAATTGGAGAGCCTAGTTGCTGGCTAAAGACAACTTAGAGGCTAACGCTAATCATGATGATGTTATTTTGAACAGCTGAAAGCAGCCGAGGGTGCGCAGTATAGCACTGAGCAGGCCATCAAGTTAGAAATGGAGCTGGTAGAGTTGAAAGCTGAGCGAACTGTCATGTCACTGCGGGTAAGGCCTCACTTCTCCTACAGTCAACACGAATTTTCCTCGAACTTTTCTCAATACTTTTCTTTATTGGCCATCTTCATTATTTTCACGACCTTAATGCTAGATTATCAGGACAAATTGAATGCTTGTCACTCAAAAAGCTAGTGGTTGGAAGACAAAGGGCTGCGAGACAAGTGATTCTTTCTTCCATGCAGGGGTGGACAACAATCGTAGTGAAGGTGTAGCCAGCATGTTGAAATCGTCACTCATTTTCTTAGCGCAGAATATTTAATTTCCCCTCCAGAAACATTTTAGAGTAAAATATTGCACTGCCCATTTTTTGCTGACTCGTAGTGAATTCAGTTATAACCCTGAACCGTATTGTCACAAAAAATGTGTTCAAACCTCATAGCCGTCCAATTGGAAAATCAAAAAGTGGTTTACTCATTATAATATCTACGGCTCTACAACGCTAGTTGTGGAAATATCAAGACGAGGTTTTCTTTTTGTTGTTGTTGTGAAACTGAAGTTCTGTAACCAGTTTGCCTGGGTCTTCACAAAAACTGCAAATTTTCATTATGATTTTTAAAAAGTACTTCGATTTACGCCCTATTTTGGCAATGATATGTGTGATCTGCAACACATAGAACGATTAAACAAAGGCACAATAATTGATGTAGGCTTCATTTCCGCCGCTTTCTTGGGTCCCCTCCGGGCGCATGCTTATTTCCTGAACAGCGGCTGGTAATGGAGCCTATAAATTGCACTTTATTTGAGTTTCAATGTATTTAGCACGAAAGTACTGCATGTAATTGGGGATACTATATTTACGTCTTCGTCTGAAGACGGGACCGCCATTTACATGGTCATCCGAGCCGCGCGAAGGTCAAGCCATTTGCAGGGAAAAGACAGAGCCCTTATTTCTCAGTTATTTAAGACCCTGAGTATTAGTCCGGCATCTGTAATCGAACCCCAGACCTCCCGCTCTGCAGTCGAGCGCTTTGCCGACTGAGCTAATCCTGCCGCAGTAAACTGATTTGTAGGAGAGTAAATTTTTAAATGCAGAGACGATCATCACAGTTAAATACTCAACTTATGCTTAATTTGCGTATTTAACTGTGATGATCTTCTCTGCATTTATTTCTTGACCCCACAGTTCATACATTCATCATTTCAATTTTTTTTGTTTCGTGTTTATTCGTTTGTTTCTTTATTATAGATTCAATCTGTAACAGAGGAGAAAAAGCGTTTAAAAGCGGATCTGGAGGAGGCATATAAAAGGCATAAAGAAGAACTGGAAATACAACAGTTACAGCACTTTCAAACATTTAGGAATTACCGAGAGGTTTTCGAGGAGCAGAAGGCGGCCATTGAACAGCGCTATCGAACTTTGCTAGAAGAGGCCATACAGGATGCGGTTTTTCTATCTACAAGAAATCAAGAACTCATGCACGAAAACCAAATTCTCAAACAAGGTGCGACAAATATTCTTCGAAGAGTTTTTTGGAGTTTTAATTAACTCTTGCATTCTTATCTGAGGGTCCCAACAGGGTTCTTCAATTCCATCATCTCGACCCAAATTTTAACTCAATCTCGTAATCCCCGATGGTTATTTTCGGTATCCCGCATCCTGTACATCCTTTAATCCCGAATTTTATAACTTTAAAATCCCAATCCTGGCCTTCAAATAAGGCAAATCGCGAATCGCGAAAAACTTATTGGGAACCTTCTTATCTCTACATGTAGTCAAAACTGTATATAACATCCCTGTATAAAGCAATCACACTGTTGTCTCCGGACAACTTCCCAAAATTGTAAGTTGCCGAATATTTTCTGCAAAGTTGACCTGTATATAGCGGTCACCTTGCTATTTCCCAAGGGTGATGGTTGTACACAGGTTTGGCTGTATTTGAAGAATTGCTGATAAACAAACATAAAGAACCGGCCAGTTTTTATTTATATGTTAATTCTTTTGGAGAGTAAGCGAGGTAACCCCCATATACCGTTTGCTACTAAATGTTTGCTGGTTATAATTTTAATATTTTCGCAGTTTGCTTTCTTTCCTTTTTTTTCACGATCCGCCAAAAATACCTCAAAATTTTCAGTAACATACGACTTCCTGGAAATCGGAAAAATAAATCCTCAGAAAGAAAAATCAGTCTTTCACGATCGCAAAAGAAAGTTCCTGGAAAATACAATGAAAATACAGATAACTGGATTTTCTTCTTCAGCGATTTTAGCGGAGCTCTTGCGCGCGAAGCGCGCCAGCGGAGCACCATGGGTAAGAAAATGAAGTAATCTACCCATCCGAGAAAATTTGGGTATCACGTGACCGTACACCGCCCGCCCGAGAGACCGTCCGTCCGCACCACAGGCATTCTAATGTAAAATAACTCGATCAATGACAGTTAGGGCAACCGAAATGCAACTCTAGGTTATTTTGGCGGGAAATCGCCTAGCCATCGGCGTCTTGTAATGCAGAGACAACAAAAGAGTCAATAAAGACGAAAAAGCAAAGCGGAAATTTTTTCTGTATCCGTGTTGTCTAAAGTATTAAGCTTAGATAAATTGTCATGTCCGCAAATTTGGAATATAGAACAATAGAAAGACAGAGAAAAAGAGAAAGTGGGCGACAGACCAGCGAAGCTCAACGAGAAAAAGGGCGACGGAGATTTTAAAAAAATATTTGTGGCGGCGGTGACAAAATGAGAAATGATAGCGGCCAACAATAATGCAAGGTGAAAAAGTGAACGAGAACACGTACGACATTTCCTCTATAAAACGTGTAACCAAGTTTCTGGAGGTTTCACGTTGTAGTCGTGCAAAACAACAGCAATGAAATGTCCAAAAAAGTGTGCTGCACGTGCAAAGTTGCTTTTTTGCTGATTAGTCCTATTATTGTTTTTCACCGTTCTCCGGCGTTGCATGCCTTAGCCGCTTAGCATTACTATACAATATTTTATATTTTGTTTGAACAGACTATAAATATTACCGAGAGCTTCGCTTTTAGCCCTGGCTAAATCTATATATTAGCGATCATGAGGAAACCAGGCTTAACCTTTGACTTCCGGTTTCTTTGCATTGATGTTTTTTTCCTCTTTTTTTCAGAAATGGCTGAACTGAAAGATCAGATGTCACTCGGAGGAGCTAAAGTCGACAATGCGTAGTGTTGTAACTCCGTAACACTCACAAAACTGAAGATAAGGAACGTTCACTTAAAAAAAATGAAGTGGTTATTCGGTGCAACTTATTCTCACCCCAGGAGTTGATATCTTCGGATGGAGAGCCCTAGCAGGGGCACAAACGGCTTTCGGCGTTACCTTTTACCATCGGTTACAAAAATGGGAAACTACGCATGCGCAACGAAAAAAACACGTGATCAATCAGACAGTGAAAGCCTAGACTGGTGAAAGCCAGAGCTCTCTCGATTTTCGACGCTGAGCACAAGGATCGCAACTCTGGGACGAGAATAAGTGCAGTTCGTTTTTTAATCAAGCAAAAAGGGCTTTCAAGAAAAACTTGGCAGTAAATTGAATATAGTTCGGCGAACCTCCTTATGATCGTTTTATTTATTTGCACAGATTGTACTTACTAAGGTAGCAGTTATATTTATAATCGTTCCTTGTAAAACTGTAAAATACCGTGTAGTGACTTGTTTTTAGCATAATGTAGCATAATGTCTAACCCAGATACGTTTCAGTGAAACGCGGATACAGGGCAAGAGGCAAGGTGAATGAGGGCGAAACTCAGCTACTTGGGAGATTCCAGTGTACCTGGGTTATGGTGTTTTAATTCTCGGTAAACCATTGATAATAAAAAATATATATTTTTATAATTTCTTTAGTGCGATATCTTATACCTACGGTGGCCCATAAGGGACAGCACTTTCAATAATAATTTCACAAACATTGTGGCTGATGGGCCACCGTATATACCTCATGAAGGAGAGTAACTCTCCTCAAACGGTTACGCGCTGCGAGGGTTGAAATGTAATAGACTGCTTGGCCACTCCCTTTTCAGTCGGTGGCAAAACTCTTTTTTCAAATTTAGGACAGCAATCGCTTTAATATTGCAGACGATTGTATCGAAGATTAATAAGACTAAACAAAATAGAAAAGCAAGGCAAAAGTAATAAACAAGAGGTACATAGGCGATGACAACGATCACCTATGATCACCTATGCACAAAACGTTTATTTTTCCGCAGTTTGCTACTCGCTAACATGTGGGGTTCGTAACCGCTGCCTGTAAATCACAGGCTGAGAACCAGTGTTACCTCACCTTACTGAGAAAAACAAGATTTAATTATTGCCCGTCCGGTTTGGCCTACCGTTCACACGTATCCGGTGAAAATAGTCACCCAACGCATCTTTTCAACAACGCTCTTAGAAGAGGAGGGTTTTGAAAACGCGGTTTTGCTGTACTCCTGTGGATGGATGAAAGCGTAGGTTTTTGAAAACGATCTCGTCACGGTGTTGAATGCCAGTAAATGCGCATGCTCCCGTCAAAGGTAGTACCGTTTTCATTCGCTATTGCGTTTTCGTGGGGACGAGTAAAAATCATTCAAAAACGCGTCGTGTGGACGCGGATTTTTTTGAAGAAGGGGGAAAAATCGTTTTAAAAAAGATGGATTCTTTTGGACAGAGCCACAATATTAGTGACGGAAGACTGGAAAACTTAGCGTCTACCTACGATTTAAAAAGGCGGAAAGAAAATCGATCTCTATCCATCTCTTTATCTTTAATTCGGATACTTTTGCCTGTGTAGGTTTAGAAAAGACCTTCCGGCAATCTGCACCAGACTGATCTGGTCACAAGCACATAAAGTGCATGAAATGTTCAGTCCTCTGCAAACAAGGCTGCCACTAGCAGAGCCAAAAGCTCAGTATTTTCTAGCCGCAAGTATAGTGACGAAAATTAAGAATTATTCAAGCTTAAAGCTTTGTAGTTTCTATGTAAAACACATAAATTTTAATGACCGTTTTGTATGAAATTTCATTCTTTAATTTCTTCACAACTGATTAACTTCATCGTAAGAACAATACTTTAGTTAAATCTACCCACCCTTGATTTTTCAAATCTATTTTTTTTTTGGTTCCCGGCAACGACCGTTTTTGTATATGAACTTTTCTAGCTTAAGTTTTCGTTGCTGTATGTCAGTGTTCTCACGTTGAAAAAAAAAATTGAATTGCAAGGTGATTTCACCCGACAAAGTATACCAATATAACATGCTGCTTAAAGCTCGTACCCAGATCTCTTGTACATCTCTTGTACGGAATCCATGTAAGAACCAACTATGGGAAATTCACGTTTAAATATAGGGCGGCTCTGCATTTGGGAAACTATTCCAAAAGAATTGACGTCTCTCAATAGTTTTGCCTGTAAAACCTTCCTATTACAAAACCAATGATAGCGAAACAACTCACAACCCTCTTTTCTTTAGCTTCCTGTCTTCCTCGAACAACGCAGGAATAGTAATATATAATTAGGTAATTTTATTCTCCTTTTTTATATGTCTTACATCATAAACTTTAATATAGCATTTTATCGTACTGTATCAAAAAGTCTAGAAAAAATTCCATATAAACAAGTATTCTCAATGCCCTAATTTATTATTACCTCACACTTATATCGTGGACAGTGACCAACACGAAAGCTTCGGCTACTTTGGTCACTGTGGACACATCAAGAAACCTGTATATTATATTTTATTATATGGAGGAGAGTGTTTTACTGGAAACTAAACCACTCGTAGATTCCATACGCCACTTCATCCGGGACCCGAGTGGCGTATTTTCCGTATGTCACCTTTGCGAGTGTCGTATCGTTCAATGACGTCACGATTCCCGCCTTTTGCTTTTGTTGAATT
>CALNXI010003203.1:9952-34541 GCA_942486025.1 Porites evermanni
TCTGAGTGAGGGGGGCATTGGGATTTTCGGTTTTGCGGTTTTGGCTATTTTTTAGATCGGTTTTTCGGTTTTGGTGGTCATTGCCGTTTGCGGATTTTTCGTTTTTTAGCATCTGGTTTTCGGTTTTCGTGAAAAATACTAGCGGTTTTTCGGTTTTGGTACCCGATGTGGTTTTTCATATAATTTTCTCTTTGGTGCAAGGTCGCGATATGGAAGGGCAGTGAGGTTCAATAATCGACTGCTGTTTTGAGTATCTGTTTATTACCACATTAAACCTTAGAGCAAGTTCCTGCTGCCATGTAAAACTGAAAAGGAACTAATTGTACCGGTTAACTTCCTCAGTGTCGACTCAGCTCAGTGCAATCGCATGTTAGACAATCGAGTCTCCAAACTTTCAGGTGTTAGTTATCAAATGGAAATGTTCGATTAGAGATTTTCGATTGAAGTTTCCAGAGCTATAGCTTTTTGCGACTGCAAAATTGCAATTCTAAAGAGGACTTGTGTGCAAATTCTCCTAAGTTAACTAGGGTCCATTACTAGCGGTCCTAGCGGCTTTTCGGAAATTGAGCCGCAAAGTCTGGGCTGGAGAGAGCGACAGAAACAAAGCCTATGATTTAAGCAGACATAAAAAGATACGAAGGCTTCAGACAAAGTCCATGACATTCACAAATACATTCACTGCACCGACTGAAAAATTTGACCGGACGCTTGGTTCATACGGAGCCGTTCAGAGCAGACCAATCAGACTGAATTTTTACTTTCGTGGTTTTATACCGGAAACAGAAAGCAAAGGAACATGTCAAATTCATGGTCTTAGTAGTGGTTGCGCGTCGTTTAAGACATTTAAGTAGTGGCCGCTTACAGGGGAGTTTTTGAAACAGTATTTGACCGAGTAACAAAACAGAAGTGGTCGCTTACGGGACGTAGTCGCTTACGAGAAGTGGTCGCTTTGAGAGAGTTAATTGTAGTAAGACAGTAGGCCATTTTTAAAATTCCTCTGGGTGGAGGCTAGCCTGCAAACGCACACGTATTTCTGGTCGTCACGTCCGCTCCACCCGAAAAGTAACTTACTTTTTCTCGAAAACGACTATAGGAATTCTGGAAATACATCTGCTTTCATCTGAAATGGAGGGCGCATTTGAACAGCATTTTTGAATGAGAGAAGGGTAAATAAAATAAACGTCGACCCAAATACAAAACTGCCGTTCCTAATTGATTCATACGTCGAACTTTACATGTGCCAAACCTAATAATTATATAATTAGGTTCAGCACATGCTAAGTTCGACGTTTGAACCGGGCCTTAGACTTTAGAATCCGTCGAAGCTTCAATTTGACCTTTAGGGACGCAACTTTGTTGGCCAAAAACTCCCAACATTGTTGGATGCGTCCGCCTCCGTTTGCAAACGTTGTTGCATCTTGTTGCGTGTTGTTGGGAGTTATTGCGCAAAGTTTGAATTAGCTACGTGCAAACTTGCGTGACGAAATACTGAACGGTTGCTTAGGGACTGGGACTGGGACTGGGACAGGGAAGATCCCCGATATTGACTACGAATAGAACTAAGAATAGGCCTTTTGCATTAGTTGATCACGTGATCAACTTTCTATAAACACAAAACAGTTCGCTTTTGAAAACTTTTGTCAGCCCGAGCTGAAAGCTAGTGCACATTGAAAAATTAGGTGACCTGTATATTTTCAGCCGTATATCTCAAAAGTAGCGATTGCAACGGCCGCCGAAAATTAGAAAGATTTGTATAAGAAAAACAAGTTTTGCCACTCAGTCACAGTCACGAACTTGACATTGAACAATGCAATACGCGAACCCTCGTTAAACAAGCAAGAAACTGATGATTCAATTTCTAATACTAGCAATTATTAAAAACTAAATCATTGGATAATGCAATTCTAGAGCTCTGATTGGCTTAGCCATCATGGTATATGAGCTATTATACTATGCTCTCCAGATATGATAACTGTACGCGTCTGCTCAAAATTACAAACAAGCTGAAAACCGGTTGTTTTTACAAATAAAATCGGGAAGAATTCTCGATATTTTTTTGGGCGTTTTTAATAAAACAATTATTCCACTCGCGCTTGTTGGATATGAGATGATTATAGCCAAACTCGTATTTAACGCACACTCGTGGAATTTTTGTTAATTAGAGAGGGGCATCTAATACGATAACATTGTAGAGGGGGCGTCAATTAGATAAGAGGCGTTTATTTGAGAGTGGGCGCGAGTTTTTAGATCATTTACGATACATAGCCTGCGTAGCGGGTGTCGAAAGGGAGAAAGATCGGGAGAAAGGAAAAAGGGAGGGCCGAGTGAGTGGTTGGGAGCGAGGAGAGACGGATGGAGGGGGGAGGGGAGGGGGAGAAGGGAAGAGGGGGAGAGTGGAGAGAGAGAGAGAGAGAGAGAGAGAGAGAGAGAGAGAGAGAGAGAGAGAGAGAGAGACAGAAGAAAGGGAACTTTCGAGAAGAAAATGGGGCAATTTGGTGACAGAAACAGGGAACTTTTCTGACTAAGGGAACTTTTGTGACGCCCATAGGGGACTATAAGGACGTACATAGGGAATTTTTGTGACGAGACTGGGGAATATTTGGGACATTGGGGAACTTTTGTGACAACATTGGGGAACTTTAGCGACTAGAATAGGGCATTTTCGTGACTTTAACTGGGGAACGTCGATGATGTTATCATTGTACTATGTATTTATATCTCGTACATCTTTCTTTTTAGCTCTGTTGCTTTTGTAAAGTACTTAAAACATATCAGGATAGGCGCAAGAGGAATATATATTATTATTATGTTCATTTCTGGAAGTTAATTTTCGGCAAAACATTACTTTCAGTACAATAGAAGCAACAGGTATTTTCNCATGACGCTTTGTTAGATGGCTTGTCAAAAGTTACCACACAAAAAGGCTTGATCTATCATCAAAAGAGGGAAACGTCAGAAAAGTGCCCTAATATTCTTCTAGAGAGAGAGAGAGAGAGAGAGAGAGAGAGAGAGATGTGTTCCCAGCCTAGACCGCAGGATAAGCTGGCTTTTTTCCTGATGCCATTTAATTTACCACGCCGCTTTACATGTCATTTATTGCATATTGTAATGACTTTCTTTATCTTCTAAATTCTCTCAGTATCTTTATTACAGTATTTTCAGCACAGTGGCCAATAACTGAGTCAAACAATTACAGTGTATTACTTGCTTAACGACCGTTGTTTCGATCTCAGCAAGTTTCAAGTTAGTGATGACAAACGGCACATCGTATTGAATACCCGGAGGATGCTTTGTGATCAAAATTCCTGGGGTACCCCTTATAATCAGTGGCCTTTAAGGAGAGGTTCCGCCCGAAAGGGGTACCTTTTTCAGGCAGGGTAGAGATTTCACTAGTTGAAGTATATATACCTCTTATTAGCCGAGTTTTGGTCCGTAATGTAAATTACGGACCGAGTTTTTTTGAAAAAACGAGGATCCGTAATTTACAGTACGGACCGAAAAAACGAGGCTAATAAGATGTTTATTATATGGCTTCTTCCTGTTTGGGAGATTGGAAACAAGTGCAGGACGCACGATTTGACAGTCATTTGACAGGCATCAAAAACGAAAGTTTTTATTGGCGCACGAAAACAATAGCACATAACAAATACGAGAAAGTAAAAACAAATTCACCATGTCAGTGAAAAAGTTTATTCGGTCAAACTAAGAGCACTGTTAATTTTCACTCTTAAATGTAACGCTGGAGTATTTTGGAAACCGGACACTGTGTCTATCTAGAAGTCTTTTCCATCTTTCCTCCGTTTGTCCTTGTAAAAAAAACAAAACATTGCAAAAGGCAAAGAAGCTTTTCAAGGTAAGTTTGTTGTCATTGTCGAATTATTCGCTCGTTAATTGTTTTTGGGAAAACCTCTCTTTCTGCCATTTCATTCTCGTCTTCAATTGTGATCTGCGTTAAAATTTTCAAACCCTGACTAGAATACTCTTCCTCGGTAAGGTTACGATTCAGTTTCTACATCAGTTTCGTCCTCATTAAAACAAAGCTACAGGTTAGGAAAAGGTTTCAGTTGTAGGGGCAGGAGTCCCAAATGTCTGTATAAAATTTCAAATAAGCCAGTTTTGATTCTCGTGACATTCTTAAGTGAGCAATTACTGCGACCTCAGAAATCTTTTGACCTGTAACACAGACCGTCGAACTCGCTTCTATCTTTTTTTCGTTTGTCTTTGAAAAAAACACTGCAAATGGCAAAGAAGCTTGTCAAGATGATCGGGTGCAGGTACGTTTGTTAGCATTTTTGTCGAAGGAATTACTCATTTTCTCTTAGGCAAAACATCTCGAATCTCTGCCAGTCGATTTTCGTCTTCTTAACTGTGTATTACGATAAAATTTTTTCAAACACTGACTAGAATTCTCTTCGATAAGTTTACGAGTTAGTTTCTTCATCGCCTTCGTTCACAAATAAACACAGTTTAAAATGTTGAACGCCAAAGTCAACATCCAAGTCCTAAAGGTTAACAAGCGTCTTATAAGCAAAAATCGTACAGTCTAAATCAGCCTTTAGTCAGAGTAAAACTCTTATAGATGCCACTATTCCGTTTCAAATAAAACCTTGGGAATATGAGGAAATGAAGAACTCAGACGAGAAGGTCAATATAGGGGCATTCCGCGATGTAAAAAAGCAGTATTTAGGGGGGAGGGATTACTCACCTATACGTGAATAATAACCGAAATGAACCATCCAGCGTTATATTCTACCGAGAATTCCCAAGAGTCATCATCACTTAGGGGTGTGCCGCCCGGTTCTTCAAATCCTGACCCTATTTCAAACCAAAACATGTCATTTTCCACGCTCGTTTTCAGACCAGATCTTTAAAATTCATCCCCATTTTTAGATCAGGTCTAATTTAGCCTGTTCCAGGCTCTCAGATAGTGGGGGAGACTCCCAGTTTCCCAGGTGAGTTTCTGCTCCCGTTTTATTTTCGTGTTCGCGCTTTCTCAATTGTGTGGACCCAACTATCTCGGAGCCTGGAACAGGCTAGGTCTGATTAGGAAGAATTTATGTCATCATTACCAGATTAGAGCGCAAACAAAAACATGAATTCTTTAAAGGCATTTCGAATTCGCTTATTTTTATTTCGTTATCATTCGTTTGGAATTGAAACGATAAATACGTTCATGCATGTACGCTCCCGTAGTTTTCTCGAAAACCATATCCGATTCCAGACCAAAATGGACAAATTGCTTTGATACCAAAAAGGCCCCAAATCCTACCCTTTGGAGCGGTGCATACCTATATGGCTTATATAAGGGAGCTCCCCCCGGTCCTGACCCCTTTCATGATTGACCAAAATGGGTGTAGAAAATAACATTTTTGTCAGGCTCATAATTCAGAGAACCGGGCGGCACATCTCCACCAAGAATTTCTAGGAGTATTTATAACTTAAACTCACGTGTCTTGCTATTTAGCGATCTTTTGATCTTATTTTTCATTACCTAGAACCAATTAGCACCGTTTTTACCAACGTAGTCCGTAGTCCCTATTTTATACCCAGTCCCCAGTCCGCGTTTCATACCTAGTCCGTGTTTTATACTCAGTCCGTATTTTCCAGTCCACGTTTTACACCTAGTCCGTATTTTATACCCAGTCCGCAGTCCGTGTTTTATACTGACCGTATATTAAACAAACAGTACCCTGCCCTTAAGAAGTGCAATAACAAGTTCGATTGTTTAGTGCACGAAATGTTGCTAATTAGGGAACTAACGCCTTCTCTAAATATTCATTCGGACGCAATTCGAGCGAAACGTTTTGCGTGACTTGGCATATTTCATTTATGTTAATCATCAGCCAAAACACTTTTTGTCAGTTTATCAGCAATCATTTTGAACTTGAAAATGGCGTCTAGATGACACCGAAACGTCGTCCGTTCATATCCGCGTTACTTTCTACTTGTTTCGGTATAACTAAACAGAAAGCCTAGCAATGTTTAAAATAAGTACAAGTACGTTTTTGACTACTGATAAGACTTTTCACAACCACCACTTCATTTCAGCACACTGTAACTACAATATCCCTTCATAACCGAATTAGCATTTCCACAACTACTCCACGCCGTCCACTTCCACTTCCCCGCGCATCTCCAACAACCCCTAAAATATACAACGCTACTGCAGTGTAGTATTCAGACATCCGAAATACACATAAAAAAACTTCACACACGCGTAGTACATCGACGCCCAAATATACGCTCCTACAGCGTCTTGTTTCTTCAGTGGTCGAGGAGAAGAACAATCGCAATCTTAACAAGAGCGTATGGAGCGTACAATTCGGCGTCGTAGTTGTGGAATTAATGGCAAATGCGGAGGATTAGTAAGGTGTCAATTTGTGAAATTATGGGATTTGTCAAGATATTCTGAAAAGAGCAACATCCAAGAGGCCTACTTGCCAAAAACTAGCATTTCGGGGCAATTTGTCTCTGAGATGTTAGCTCATATGACTCCATACAAATCCTTATAAATTGACCCACGTCAAATATGAGGTTACTGGCGGTACAGTCTTTAGAATTCAACTCCAGAAGCATTTGGTAAGATTTAACGAAGTTAACGAGAAGGAATAAGCGTGATAAAGTTTCAAGCAACGTGAAGTAGCTTTTTAAGTGACGCTTTCGTAGTCGTCGCTGTCGTTGTTGTTTAAGCTCCCTATTTTTTGAGCGGGCGCGGGAACGTGAAGTAAAATTACGTCACGTCGTTTACGAAGTTTGAAAGGCCAGTTATCTTTTTTTCTCGTTTCAAATATAGTACTTGCGAAGATAAATATTCACGAGCATTGGACAAAGCTATCCTCCTGCGCAGGCTGCACTGTCCTGTTTTAGAGAACGAGGACTGACAGCGCCAACTCCTCCATTTTTTTCTCCTTTTCTTGTTCTCAGACTCCTCAGGGTCATTGTAACCGTTACAATTGACCACTACAGAAAATACCATAACATACCGTAATGCTCTTTGTTTATCACTCAAAAATTATTCATAAGCATTGTCTTTAGTTGGGAGTTAAAATGGCCCCAAGAGAAACTGAAGACAATGCTTATGCAAAATTGTGGGTTGACAAACAAAGAACATTATGGTATTTTATGGTATTTTTTGTAGTGGTCAATAGGAGTTGCCTTCAGCGGAGGCAAGTACAAAGCAAACAAATCAGAGTTACATGTTTCAACCCCTTATCCGTTTCTGTTGTAAGTTACTTTAAACCACTGGGCTTCGTACTGGGACACATCGTGTAGCCCCAAAATTTTCTACCTGGACAGCGTTTTTGAAAAATGCGTTTACGGTGATCATTTTCATCGGATACATGTGAACTGGAAGCAATTCCGCAACAACAACAAAAAAACCGCTAGCTGATGAGTCTCTCTAGAGGTTAGGGACCGCCCGGGTCCCTATAGACCTTTGTAGAACGAGGTTAGCCATGCATAAACAAAGCTTTTTAAACCTCTTGAAACAAAATGGCCATGAGACGAATTATCCACAAGGTAACATATTATTATAAATTGTTAATAATCTGACCCCATCTTATCTCACCCACCTCCTTCCCACAAGCGTTTATCAAAGAACCCACTTTCCTTAACGTTCCGCTCAAAATTTACTTCTTTTTCTTATTTACTTTTTTTTCGTTTGTGCGACGCAGTCGGCTCTTAACTTTCAAGAGAATGTTAGCCAATTATTATATGATTAGTGATTGTTTTTTACCTTTTGATTTAGACTGTTCACAGTCCCCTATTTTTTCGTGAGATCGTTTAGATATACCGCGTCTTACCGTCACGAGTATCTTGATTTTGAAATGTACCGAGGGGGCGGGCGTCGGGGATTATAGCTTCCTCTCAAACCGCCCCCACCCCCTAGGTAGTTTTGACACTCATGCAAGATGGCAGCCCGTAACACAAAGCGCTCGATCTCGATGATCTTGCGGAAAAATAGAGGACTGTGAACAGTCTACTTTTGATTATTCACTCGATAGATATTGTTCCATAATTCATTCCCGATTGCGATTAGATGCTTGTGCGTTATTTTATTACCTCTTTAAAACTGCAGTTTTATCTTCTCCTATTTGTAGTTGTGGTTTGATAAAGAGACAAAATCTCATTTTTTTTACATTGTCCTAAATATGCTTCTCCCCCAAAAAATCGCTTACTGCTGCTGCTTTTGTTTTTCTAACGAATGGTCGAGATACTCAGACTCTCAAGAGGTGAATTTTTTATAATTTGGCTCCTCTCATTTATCAACGGAAGAAAACTTTGAATTATTTTTTTACGCTTAACAATTTATTAAAGAGTCCAAACGCTTTTGTTTTTTTATCTCAAAGGCATTATTTACTCGTGATGTCATATGCATGTTGCATGTTAAGTGTAGGTGTAAGCCCTCACGATGAGTTCTTCAGTGAGTCTTAGGGCAAACATATATTAAAATATGTTTTAAAAAAAACTGGCCTTCGCGTAACAAAGGTCTATTCCTATAGAAAAATCAACAAACTTAACAAACTTACAGTACTAACAAAGTCATATTGGATGTGACAACAATCGTGATTTCTCGAACTTTTTATAATATAAACTAAAATAAGTGGAAACAATCTATCGTGACAACATAATGTTTCGCTGGTAATGATAAGGATCCACAAGAGATCAATGTGAAACAAAAAGAAAAGGAAAATTTCGCTGTCACTGGAGTAAGTGTTAGCTTTTTTCACTCAGCCTGTAAGACAGTAAATTACTAAACCACTTCTGTTCAAAATTGAAAGTGACCTCGCCATCGGGGGCTGAATTTTCTCGCAGTTTACAGTCCTGAGAAGAAACAAAACATATTTCAGTCATCTGCAAACCTTCTCTTACTGATAATTGGGCAGAATTTTACCCTCAAGTTTAAGCAGGACTGTACTGAAATCGAAAACACTTTCGTTAACTCTAAAAAGAAAAAAACATGGGGAACTTAGCTTAAATTCTAACTTTTCGGGTGGAGAGAAGCGACCGGAAATACGTCTGTGTCCACAGGCTATAGAGGGCCGAGTTGTTCAAAGCAGGGTTAAGATAACCCAGGGTTAGTGCAAAATTGGAATTCAAATATAAAAGCATACAAAGCAAACTCAGTTAATTCTTTTTGTCTTCAATTTAGTGACTGGATGCGCTGAAAAGAATAGAGAAAATAATCCGAAAAAATGCTTTTAATCAAAAGAAAAAGAAACAGGGATAATGGCCCATGTTTCGGCCATCCGCATCTTTTTCTCGTCTTTCCCGTGTTTATCAAGTATTTCTTCACCGCTCGAAGCGACTATTTTGATGATTCATTTAACTCGAGTGGCCACGGTTCTTGATGACTAAATAGCGTGACATATCTCGGTCTTTTGATTTTACATCCGCTGTCAAAACATAATTTCTGATTTCACGTACCACCCTTAAATATCATTATGTACAGTAATCACCTTAGTTCTTGCTTTATCTTGACCACTGAGGTCAGATACTTCTGGCTCATTAGCAATAAACGAAGTGTAAAGCATCTGAAGAAAAAAAGACAAAATAACCTTTAAATTTTTCAAAACTACACTTGAAAATAAAAGTCCAAGATACTGAATTTTTTTTAAAAAAGTAATTTACTTTGAATTATTCTGTAATTCAAAGCGTAACATTTTCACGGTATTTTATCCACAGGCCATATAGAGTTAGAACCACCCTATACTGTTTATGTGGTACGACGTGGTTCTTATCTATCTTCTTGGTCAGTTGATTAAATACATGTGCTTCTCAGGGGCTTCAAACTAAGACGGTCTCTCACTTTAGAGCTTGCGAGTAACTGACTCTCTTACTCCGTGTTTCATACTTGTCCGCATTTTTTCCGTAAACTGATCGCAAACACATGTAAATTAATAGGTAAAGAAAAGTTACAGCACACAGACAGATCGATCAAATGGATCAATTGTCCACTCCTTACTAATACTCTTTCACTACATTTGCTCGTGAAAAGAAACCTGAAGCGGTAGAACATTTTAGTAGATTCTTGGAGGCTGCGAGCAAAGGACAGAACGACCTGGAGGAACCTGATTACGGCTTGAACTCTTCATGAAACAGTCATGGTCGCTTCTACCAACTGCTTAACTAACATTTGCTCGTTTAAAGCTGACATAGTTGTTTCAACATCATCTAAGAAATTTGACTTTACCAAAGGTCAGGGGCACCCAACGAGAATATAGTTCAAAACCACTTAAACATAGCATTGTCAAACTTACTTTAGTATTTAAACGGTAGATATAGGCATATTTTTATCCCCTAAAAATTTTTCACCTGTTCGGATTTCCTAGCTGAAAGTCTAGTGATCCGAAAATTATAGGGATCAAAAGTTACCTTTTCGAAAATTTCAGGTAGAAAAAAGGCTCCCGAAAATTCTAGGTGACGTTTTAAAGGTAAAAATCCGTTAATGAATGGGCAATTATAGTAGTTTTTAGATGTTCGAAAATCCTAGGAGAGGCAGGCAAGCAAGAAATTTTACAACAAATGTTCCGAAAATTCTAGATCTCAAATCGTCTTCCGAACAGATATTTTCCGAAAATTGTCGTTGGGTGCCCCTGAAAGGTATTTTACTGATACGTAACATATTTTACATGTGACATATTACTACCACTTTATAGTTCACCTCCGTCGACCCTCTCCAGACCACCAAATTTTACAGCAATATAAACAGCATCAAAGAAAAATACTGCTCGGTAGCGTTCTTAAATTGAACGTTCCCACTGTAGGAATTCGTTCACAGGGATTCGTTAGAAATGCTTTGCAAGCCGGGAAGGNTTTTAGATGTTCGAAAATCCTAGGAGAGGCAGGCAAGCAAGAAATTTTACAACAAATGTTCCGAAAATTCTAGATCTCAAATCGTCTTCCGAACAGATATTTTCCGAAAATTGTCGTTGGGTGCCCCTGAAAGGTATTTTACTGATACGTAACATATTTTACATGTGACATATTACTACCACTTTATAGTTCACCTCCGTCGACCCTCTCCAGACCACCAAATTTTACAGCAATATAAACAGCATCAAAGAAAAATACTGCTCGGTAGCGTTCTTAAATTGAACGTTCCCACTGTAGGAATTCGTTCACAGGGATTCGTTAGAAATGCTTTGCAAGCCGGGAAGGACTCCAGTGGCTAAATGGAAACAAATTGTAACTATTTTTTTACTCCGGATGGCAATTCGCAGTTTTCTTACGGCAGAAATTAAACCGTATCAGAACAGTTAGAGCATTGATAGAAAAGAATTTTTAGGTGAGCTTTACTTGCAAACACTGATAATGTTACCTCTAAAACTTTATCTTTTAAATCAGCACAACCACAATCAGTGTGGGTGGAAATCTTATCATTCACCTAGTAAATAAGTGAACAACAAATAAACAACAGTTTTCAGTTGAACTGAAATGGAGAAATAATCGGCAATATCGTACTTGGAGAAAATTTTTTCATTTGTTCTGCTTGTGAAAGAACAAAGCATCAGACAAAAAAAAAATAGGAGACTACCAAATAAAACAAAAAAAGAAATTAACACGGAATCCATAAGGAAATTGAGTAATTTTAATTTTCAGTGGATAAAAACCCTGTACCAGAATAAATTTATTATTTAAATTATGTGAACTAACTCCAAAGAAAAGGTTCTTATGGGAGCCCAAGAAAACAAACTTCAAAAGCTTCAAATTTCTCAAAACAAAATCTCACGCATGAAGCTTTAACCTGTGTTTTCTCAATTCCTGTGAAATTTGAAATTTATTTTCCCTGGCTCTCATAAGAAATTGTCTTTGGTGTTATTACAGATAACTAATTACATCTATAGGCACTGAAAAGTGTAAAAAAGAATGCGATATGGCTTAAAATATTCTGGTGCAAGGTTTTTCTCCCCTAAAATAAAACAATTACTCAAGTTCCTGATGGATTCCATCTTATTATACTGATACATGAGAAATTTCTGCAATTTGATTGGCTTAGAGCAGTGGTATTTCAGCTACATTTGAAATACCTACATGTGAAAATTACAAACCTTTTGTGGGTAGTAGCATAAACAAATAATAGCATGATTTGCACGTGCTATTTGGCATAAATACCACTTGTGATATTTCAAAATTGTCTCAAATTTCACGAGCTGTTATGTATAACAATTTCGAGATCACTAGTGGTATTTATGCCAAATATCACTACAAATAATGGAAATAAATTGCCGTTTTCTTTTAACTTACGAATAACTAGCAAAACAAACAAAGATTATTTCCACTTAAAAAATGGCAACATCTGTGTAAAAAATAACGGTATACTTTTCTTAATTATAGAAAGATATTTGTAAATGTTTCTTATTATAAACTATTTGCATTGTCCCAGAGAACCTTTCGAAGCTTCATGTGGCTGATGTTGCTTATAAGTCAAGCACTACGCTGGTTTTTGTTTCAGTTGTTTCTGACGTCAAACCATACTGAGCATTCAATGTGGGTGTATGCAGAAGGCAAAATTTTTTTGAGAAAACAAAAGACACTCTATGCTTTTTTCACTTTTCTTTCCCCATCTTATTCTTTTGCTGGCATTTCTGAGGCTTCATTTTTGTGAAAAAAGCCTTTTTCACAAAACCATGAGGATCGTAAGTATAGGTATAGGTAGTGGTAGTACAAGATCTTTTATTTGAAATTTATAGTTAAAGTAACATGATTGATTTTACGTTTTTCTCTGGCCTACATTGTTTCTGACTGAGTCATACATGCCTGATCTGAGCATGGTTTGAACATTCTTAAAAGCAATAATAGCTAAGATAAACAAACCTTTGTCAGCATTGCTTTGCATTTGTCTTTTGCAAATGAAGAAGATGACTCAACAGCTTTTTCAAGAAAGAATCTGACAGGAAACAGAACAAGAGACTATAATAAGCATTATTGGCTGAACACTCTTTTAATTAAAGTCATCAATAAATTTGACCATTTAAGAGATTAAACTGCGCTGAGGTTAATTCAATAGCTACCAACTCCTTCACGTCCAGATTTTTCTTAGCACATGTGCACAAAAACATGAAATGGCATAAGATTTGAAGTCTGGGGGTGAGGGGGGGAGAGGGGGGGGGGGGGCTTAAAGTACCATGTAAAAGTTTTAACTCAAGATCTCATGCACATGTCCTCTAAATAAAAAGGTCACTCCCATTACAGTAAGAGGGGTTGGGGCCCAGTTTCACTCCTGGGTATTAATTCAAATTTTTTTTTTTTTTAATTTTATTGAAAATAAATAAAAATGAGTTAACAAAAAAACATGATTGTTTCAGTATAACCTACACTGTTGTTAGCACTAAAGAGCTTGAAAAATATTATATTTGATTTTATTCACCTTTGTTAGATAGCACTGTTGTATTACAAAGCGACCATTACTATTCCTAGGTGTTAAGAGATCAATGTGAAACAAAAAGAAAAATAAAATTTCGCTGTCACTGGAGAAAGCGTTAGCTTTTTTCACTCAGCATGTAAGACAGTAAATTACTAAACCACTTCTGTTCAAAACTGAAAGTGACCTCGCCATCGGGGGCTGAATTTTCTCGCAGTTTACAGTCCTGAGGAGAAAAAAAATATATTTGAGTCCCCTGCAAATCTTCTCTTACTGATAATTAGGCAGGAGTGTGCTGAAATCGAAAACATTTTTGTTAACTCTAAAAAGAAGAAACATGGGGAACTTAGCTTAAATCCTAACTTTTCGGGTGGACAGAAGCGACCGGAAATACGTCTGTGTCCACAGGCTATAGACGGCCGAGTTGTTCAAAGAAAGGTTAAGATAACCCAGGGTTAGTGCAAAATTGGAATTCAAATATGAAAGCATACAAAGCAATTCAGTTTAATTCTTTTTGTCTTCAATTTAGTGACTAGACGCTCTGAAAAGAATAGAGAAAATAATCCGAGAAAACGCTTTCAATCAAAAGAAAAAGAAAAAGGGATTATGGCCCATGTTTTGGCCATCCGCCTTTTTTTCGTATTTGCCGTGTTTATCAAGTATTTCTTCACTGCTCGAAGCAACTATTTTCATGATTCATTTAACTCGAGTGGCCACGGTTCTTGATGACTAAATAGCGTGACATATCTCGGTCTTTTGATTTTACATCCACTGTCAAAACATGATTTCTGATTTCACGTACCACCATTAAATATCATTATGTACAGTAATTACCTCAGTTCTTGCTTTATCTTGACCACCGAGGTCAGATACTTCTGGCTCATTAGCAATAAACGAAGTGTACAGCATCTGAAGAAAAAAAGACAAAATAACCTTTAAAAAATTTACAAAACTGCACTTGAAAAAAAAAGTCCAAGATACTGAATGTTTTAAAAAACGTAATTTACTTTGAATTATTCTGTAATTCAAAGCGTAACATTTTCACGGTATTTCATCCACTGGCCATATAGAGTTATAACCACCCTATTCTCGGTTTTCACTCACGTGAGAAAGCAGAAATAAAAATGGAAACCTTTTAATACAGAAAGTCTAGAATCTGGGAAATGAAAGAAGATAAATATACAAAAAGCCTTGCCAAGAATCAGGTCTATGAAATAGTTCATATGCGAGATATTCGGAAAAACGTTTTACCCAAATTTATAAATCTTTGTATGGAGACGCCATGTTTGTGTCCTTTTCAGGGGCACAAATATGGCCGCCGGAAACCAACAGGAACATCTGTTTTTGAGTTTTCCTACTTATGCGTGAATTCTTCGCTTGAGGAACTCATAAAGATTAAAGTAATATTTATCCTAAGACAAGGNCCCTATTCTCGGTTTTCACTCACGTGAGAAAGCAGAAATAAAAATGGAAACCTTTTAATACAGAAAGTCTAGAATCTGGGAAATGAAAGAAGATAAATATACAAAAAGCCTTGCCAAGAATCAGGTCTATGAAATAGTTCATATGCGAGATATTCGGAAAAACGTTTTACCCAAATTTATAAATCTTTGTATGGAGACGCCATGTTTGTGTCCTTTTCAGGGGCACAAATATGGCCGCCGGAAACCAACAGGAACATCTGTTTTTGAGTTTTCCTACTTATGCGTGAATTCTTCGCTTGAGGAACTCATAAAGATTAAAGTAATATTTATCCTAAGACAAGGAATGTTTACATAGCAAAATCTCCAAAAGTCCGTAATGTTTTTAACCCACATAAGAGCTTTCCCGGCCGCCAGCTAAATGCCGCGTCACGCAAAAGCCTGGAAATTCAAGCGTCCTATGTCGCGAAACAAAGAACCCGTTTGAACCGAAAATTTATTTGTATGAAGGTTATAAGGTGCTCTAATATCACATGAAAGTAGAAACTCAGAAGAAGGGATAGTTTCTTAGTTTGAATTTTGGTGACGTCATGTGAAAACGGAGAATACTTTTTAAGCGGTATGAGGTGGTTCTTATCTATCTTCTTGATCAGTTGATTAAATACATGTGCTTCTCAGGGGCTTCAAACTAAGACGGTCTCTCACTTTAGAGCTTGCGAGTAACTGAGTCTCTTACTCCGCGTTTCATACTTGTCCGCATTACGTTTTTTTTTCCATAAACTGATCGCAAACACATGTAAATTAATAGGTAAAGAAAAGTTACAGCACACAGACAGATCGATCAAATGGATCAATTGTCCACTCCTTACTAATACTCCTTCACTACATTTGGTCGTGAAAAGAAACATGAAGCGGTAGAACATTTTAGTAGATTCTTGGAGGCAGCGAGCAAAGGACAGAACGACCTGGAGGAACCTGATTACGGCTTGAACTCTTCATGAAACAGTCATTGTCGCTTCGACCGACTGCTTAACTAACACTTGCTCGTATAAAGCTTACATAGTTGTTTCAACATCATCTAAGAAATTTGACTTTACCAAAGCTATTTTACTGATACGTAACATATTTCACATGCGACATATTACCACCACTTTATAGTTCACCTCCGTTGATTCTCTCCAGACCATCAAATTACACAGCAATATAAACAGCATCAAAGAAACATACAGCTCGGTAGCGTTCTTAAATTGAACGTTCCCACTCTAGGAATTCGTTTGCAGGAATTCGGTATAGAAAAGCTTTGCAAGCCGGGAAGGACTCCAGTGGCTAAATGGAAACAAATTGTAACTATTTTTATACCCCGGATGGCAATTCACAGTTTTCTTACTGCAGAAATTAAACCGTATCAGAACAATTAGAGCATTAATAGAAAAGAATTTTCAAGTGAGCTTTACTTGCAAACACTGATGATATTACCTCTAAAACTTTATCTTTTAAATCAGCACAACCACAGTCAGTGTGGGTGGAAGTCTTATCTTTCACCTAGTAAATAAGTGAACAACAAATAAACAATAGTTTTCAGTTGAACTGAAATAGAGAAATAATCGGCAATTATCGTACTTGGAGGAAATTTTTTCATTTGTTCTGCTTGTGAAGGAACGAAGCATCAGACAAAAAAGAATAGGAGACTGCCAAATAAAACAAAAAAAGGAATTAACACGCAATCCATAAGGAAATTAAGTAATTTTTATTTTCAGTGGACAAAAACCCCGTACCGGAATAAATTTAAGCAAATTGCATTCTTTTTAACACTTTTTGAGGGCTATAAATGTAATAAATTATGTGAAATAACTCCATAGAAAAGGTTCTTATGTGAGCCCAAGAAAACAAACTTCAAAAGCTTCAAATTTCACAAAATGAAATCTTATGCATGATGATTTTACTTGTGTTTTCTCAATTCCTGTGAAATTTGAAATTTATTTTGCCTGGCTTCCATAAGAAATTGTCTTTGGTGTTATTACAGATAACTAACTACATCTATAGGAATTGAAAAGTGTAAAAAAGAATGCAATATGACTTAAAATATTCTGGTACAAGGTTTTTGTCCACTGGAAATTAGTATAGGTATTTATGCCAAATATCACTACAAATCATGCACATAAATTGCCGTTTTCTTTTTAACTAACGAATGACTAACAAAAAAATACTTTAAGTTTATTTCCACTTAAAAAATGGCAACATCTGTTAATTAAAAATAATGGTATACTTTTTTTAATTATAGAAAGGTATTTGTAAATGTGTCTTATTATAAACTATTCGTATTGTCCCTTTTGAACCTTTTGAAGCTTCATGTGGCTGATGTTGTTTACAAGTCAAGCATTACGCTGGTTTTTGTTTCAGTTGTTTCTGACGTCAAACCATATACTGAGCATTCAATGTTCGGGTGTATGCGGAAGGCAAAATTTTTTTGGAGAAAACAAAAGACACTCTCTGCCTTTTTCACTTTTCTTTCCCTGTCTTATTCTTTGCTGGCATTTCCGAGGCTTCATTTTTGTGGAAAAAGCCTTTGCGAAAACTATGAGGATCGTAAGAATAGGTAGGTAGTGGTACAAGATTTTTTACGTTTTTCTCTGGCCTACAATGTATCTGACTGAGTCATGCATGCCTGATCTGAGCATGGTTTGAACATTCTTTAAAAGCAATAATATATAAGATAAACAAACCTTTGTCAGCATTGCTTTGCATTTGTCTTTTGCAAATGAAGAAGATGACTCAACAGCTTTTTCAAGAAAGAATCTGACGGGAAACAGAACAAGAAACTATAATAAGCATTAATTGGCTGAACACTCTTTTAATTAAAGTCATGAATAAATTTGACCATTTAAGAGATTAAACTGCACTGAGGTTAATTCAACAGCTACCAACTCCTTCCACGTTTAGATTTTTCTTAGCACATGTGCACAAAAATATGAAACAGCATAAGATTAATTTTGAAGTCTGGGGGTGGGGGAGGGGGTTGAAAGTACCATGAAAAAGCTTTAACTCAAGATCTCATGCAGATGTCCACTAAATGAAAAGGTCACTTCCATTACAGTCAGAGGTGTTGTGGCTCAATTTCATCCGTGGTATTAAGTCAAATTTTCTTCATTTTAAGTATGTTTACTTAATGAAAATCAATGAAAATGAGTTGACAAAAAAAGAAAATAAATTTAAACCAGTGATTAAACTAATGATCGAACCACAACATGGGTAACCAAGATAATGTTGTCAGTTGCATTTTCTGGTGACTTGCAAGTATTAGAGGGACTGCACTCACAGGAAGTTCTTATTACTTTCAAGAAGCAGTCCTTTATAAGGGGTGGAGTTTGATTGTAGTTAAAGAACTTGGTAAAAAAACAGCTGAGAGGATCAGAGGAGCTCTAGGTATGGGTACCGGGAGGGGTCTTTAGGTCACAAGCTGGTTTAAAATTCAGTTGTTTTACTGCCATTTGCCATTGACTGATATGGCCCAAAACAAAATACTGAAAGATAAAAGCACTGAGGACCTTAAGCTAACAAAGCAGTCTTTTTTTGCTTTGTTAACTGGCATTTGTGTCTTATTATGTTGATCTCAACTGGAAACAAGAACAGTTTTCCACATCTGGCAATTACCACTGGATTCTTAAGAAAATATGGGCCCGCAGGCTCATCATCAACTTGAGTGTTTAAAAGTTGTTTTGGTGTTTGAAGTATAGTGCCATAGTTTCAATATTGTTGTTAGAATAGATCTTGTCTCAGTATTAAGTCATGCTGCATGGTTTGGCTTGGCACAGCTCCCAGTTGTGAGAGAGAAGTCCTCTGACTTACCTTGCTTTTATGAGACAACCAAAAGAAAGTATGTGATTTCTCCATTGTATTTTGTTTTGAACACTTGGTGCTTTCATGGCATCCTGGTATTTGTGGTATTCACCCACATTAAAGCAATTTTCTTGAGTTATGACAAATGTTGACAAAGTGACATTGTTTGTCTTGGAATTTAAGCATATGCCATTGAAAGACAATTTTTCTTTGGTTTGTCCCTGAACTCGATCATCTGATTGACTGGAGAAAGATTTGCATTTAACGTGTCCAGGTAAGGTGCCATGTTGGCCAATAACTACAGGCTCTGAATTCATAATGTGTTCTTCATCAGAACTTGAACACACAAAAGGTTGAGTCCTGCCATTTGTGCTATTTGTGATGCAACAACCATTCAACTTTGCTGTTAAATCAGTATTTTGCAGGCTTTCACCATTCAAAGACTTTTCATTGCAGTTTCTTTGACATGTTAAACATTGTTTTAAACATTGTTGCAATACAACACTTTTGCTTCCAAGATCATCATTTCCAAAGTTCTCATTTGAACACCTAACGCAACTTGTAGATAGTTTTTCATACGCCAGGGCTAATGAGTACCAGTATTGATAGTTCCAGGAGTGAAGTGTTGCACAATGATGAAGGGCATCAATTTCACCTGTCCCGAAACAGAAAAAATGGACATTTTGGTTATTTTGAATATCTACAGTACGCCAGAAATTTTCTGCATGTATCTATTCTATTTTTCTCTAAAGTTTGCAGTTCACTTGCCAGTCTTAAATTGATAGTTAATTATTCAAAATACAAAAAACGCTTTATGTAAATCACCTTTAGACTTTATGTAAATCACCTTTAGACTTGCAAACAAGTCGAGCTCAAAATGTTCTCGAGCGCAAAGCGTGAAAGTCTACTTTAACTTCTCTGAGCTATGATTTATAATAATTCTGTTTTGGACAAACAAAAAGCACAAAAAACACAAATCCACACCACTGCATTCAAAGTTGAAGAAAATTCAAGGACTTTTCAAGGACCTGCACAGAAATTTAATGACTTTTCTAGCAAAAATGGAATTCAAGGCCTTTTCAAGGACTTTTTAAGACTGTATGAACCCTGAATAACACCCATGGTCTCAGACTAGGTGGAGTTCATGGAGTGGAGTACACCGTGGTTACCTGCCTAGCTTTTTTAAAATTATAATGATGGTGATGATGACTATGTTTTTTGTACCCTAAAAGCAGGAGCCTACTTTTTTGCAATATGCACTGGTGTGCAAAAGGTGATTTCAGTTTACGGTCCTTGAATGCTGATGGCTTAAATGAAGTTACTTAATCTGTTTTTCTTTTCCCAGATATAAAAAAGCACACCTCCATGTTACCTGATTGTATGAGTGGTCAAATCTTGGGGATAATAGCAGCTTTGGGGCTTCCTGTACTACAACTTAATTTTCTAAGCACCTATTTTACCAAAAACAATCTATTTTTAAAGTGAGAAGGCCGGGTCTGGTGCAAAAGAGAAAACTGAACACTTCATATTTGCAAAGGCTGGAATCTCTTCACTCTCACTAATTCAGTGCAATTTTATTGGAAGGTGTGGTTCCAGAAAATATCCATACCTCCGTGACAGAAGACTCTTTGATATGCACTCCCCCACCCCCCAGGATTTTCCGTTCCAAGGGGGTCTTTGATGACCCCCCCCCCTTCCCCCCAGGAATTTCCGGAATATTTAAACGGGGACTTCTTCATGTCAAAGTGGTTTTGGTACTTTAAAAAAAACAGAAAGTGAATACTAACTCATTTACAAAATCATGGTAGAGTTTTATTACAACAAAGTAAACTTTTGTCAAGCTTATTATTCACCTAACTTTTAAAATTCTTGGCCATCAAATTTGCAAGTTATGTTTGTCTTGTTTTTATGTAAGCCTATAAGCTTAAACATTTGGGTTGCAAAGTTTACAACATTGATTGTTCTACGTTTTTGTGCTTCCTCCGACGCGAACATTATGAAGAGAACTTAAGTTTCACTTGCTTATATAAACAACTTTGCAAACGATAGCAAAAAAAAAACAAAACAGAAACTTACAAGGTTCCTTTCTTGCTGATTATTTGTCTACACATTTTGTCAATTTCTTCAGGTTGATTCTCATTTAGGGACCAAAATAGTCACTAACACATGCTGATGCGCTAGGTTTCATGAACATGGTCACGATTGCAAAAGTAATCTTATTAGCGAGGTAGCCGGGTCTTCTGAAGATCGAGCAAGAAATGAGAACGAAAGAACTCTCGTCTCATCACATTTTTTATGAGTTACTACCCCGAATAACCACTGAGAAAACATGAAACATATCAAAATGTGTAAATTCCAGCAATGTGAAGGTAGCAAATAGTGATGCTCAGTGAACGGACGTGAAAGCACTAAAATGTTGGGGGTTGGGGGGGAGGGTATGTATATTTTCTGGAACCACATCTTCTATCATTGCCTATCATTGCTAGTTTTAAATACCTTGTATATTTCCCATGACTCTGTATATCTGAGATAGCAATTGCCACCTGGAAGAATCATTATGTTGGTTGTTATCCTGTCATGGAAACAATCGAATATATTTCAAAATGAATATGCAGATATTCAAGGGACAGGCTAAAATACTCAATGCAATTTGGCATAATAAAAACCAGAAAGCAGCCTTACTTATCTCTCTTAGGGTAAGTAGAGGGTATTGGCAGAAACCTTCCTATTGTTAGCCAGCAACAAAGGCTGGAATGAGAAGATTTAAATCAAATTTGGAAATGTAACAAAAGATACATTGGGACTGGCCTGCAGTTAGTAAGGCTATTCGAGGCAGGCCAGGCTACATAATTTACTACAAACTAGACAAATACAAAAAAAAACTAGACTATTTGTCATGATATTAGAGAGAGTTAATACTGCTCACAACTCACTCGACAACTCGCTCATTCAAATCCAATCCAGTTCAATCCAAGATCAAGGATAAGTTTGTGTGACTGTTCACTCTCAATCACTCATGCAATACCACTTATTTGATATTATCTTTGATCTTTGATATGTTTCTAATTCTTATTATCAGACAATGTTTTAGCATAATTCTACCAGCATACTGTAGGTAATTATTTCGTACCCAGGATTTTTAAGCACCTTGCAGCACCTTGTGGAGCTCTGGCAAGTAATCTACATCTAGCATCACCATCTACTTTGCTGTAATTTTCACATGGCTGCATTTACTAGAATTGTCTCAAACCATCACCCATATCAGGCTTGCTTTACTATTATATACTTCACTAGTTATTGAAACATACAAAAAAAATAGGAAATATTGCAACAAAGCACAACACCTAGTCCCCTGGGGGATACTCTGGATTTCAAGTGATGGGGATCATCGAAGGGGCGCAAAAATTAAACCCCAAAAAATCCCTGGACCAAAACTTAACCTACAAAAAACTCCGTGCTGAAATTGGAAACCTTAAAAATTTCCAGAAAGTATTAAATGATATAAATAACATGTTATACTTTATTTGGCTGTACTTTAATTGCAGAACTACACAGCCAGGATACGCAGGCATAAATCTTCAGATTTGTTTTGAACACCTACAAAATCCCTACTTAAATCAAGCCACCCAAAAAAACTTGCCCAATTTTCCTACCCAAAAAAATCCCAGAATCCAAAATTTGAAACCCCAAAAAATCCTTTGATCATGCCTGTTACTTGAAATCCAGATTCAAGGAAGACTATATTTATACCAAGTATCACAACTGACTTTTAAAAAATGACTATCTTACTATTGTTTCCTTGACAAGAGTCAAAGCCTCATTAAATTTGCCCAGTTTTAATAAACACATGGCCATTGATTCCAATAGTTCCCTGTCCAGCACTGTGTTGTTTGATGGCAAGCTTTGCCGAGATTCTTGGTACATGACAAGGGCTTGTTCATACTTATGTTTATGGTACAAAAGATCTCCTTGAAACTTCCTGATATTTTGTTTCTCTGCTGGGTCATCGTTAGCAGAGAATTGCATGAACCACTGGCAAAAAAAGGAACAGGGAAATGGTTAAGTCTACTATATATCATCTCACTGTCACTTCTACCACAAGAACCACAATGACATTTCCACAATGATAAATAAAAGGGTGTTGTAATATCATTCAACTACAGTTATACCACCAGTCCGTGCACTTTGTGTTTGGTTTTTATTCAAATTTATTTTAATCCCAATACATTTGAAAAAGAGAACAAAAAGCCTGAAGCAGTTTGGTTCTTAGATTTGAAACAATGAATGGCAACCTCTTTGACTAAACATTTTATCAGCCCATTGAAGGTTTCTGTTAAGGTACAAGATCAGTTTGTTCAACTGAACACTGACTATTTAACCTTTTGAATAAAGATAAAGGTTCAGATTTTAAGTTTACTTTCCTTTGATTCAATTATCATATGATCACACACAAAAAATTAAACTTTAATATCATAGCTTACTGTGAGGGGAGGGGGGGTTTATACAGAGGTGTGGGGGGGGGCTTATTTGAGATGGGGGCTTGTTTAATTTACAAAAGACGTTCACTTCTCCATTAAGAACTGGAATACAAAGAAGAAAAGTTCAAGTATGAGAAGTTAGAGGTCATGCAGCCGAGGATCAAAAACAAATCCGAACTTCCAGCTGGTGAATAAGCTTAACCTTAAATCATACCACATCAGTCCACACGAAGTTTTACAGTCGTGATTGATTAACACAGCCTATCGTTTATTACTGAGGAATAATTAGGAAAGGGGAGGGGGTGGGTTAAAAGAGAGGGGGATTTATTAACTTTCTTCCCTCGAAAAAAGGGGGAGGCTTATTTGAGAGCTGGGAGGCTTATTTGGCGGTGGCCATATCAGAGCAGCCTTGAGTAAAAATAATTTAAATACCCAATAAAAACAAACCTCAGGATCGCATAGCTTCGGGCTGTAAATCCCTGAAACTACTTTTGTTCTGCAGTTTGATTCTTGGAATATCTCGTCGTCAAAGTTGAACTCAAACGCCATTACGCATTCTCCTCGGTCCGGGACAGTAAAAAAGCATTTACACGACGTACATTTAGTAGTGATTGCAGGCTCATATAAAGTGGAGGGAAAGACAAACTTTTGAGTGTTGTCAGTTTGAGAGACTTGCGGCCATTTTCTTGGGAATCACAACCAACAACACAAAGAAGGAAGCGTTTTAGATTACTGCAGAAATATGAAAAGAAGTTTTCCTCGAGCGAAGCAGAAATCTATCATTAAGAAATACCAGCGCAAGGCACGATTCTCTCGAAATGCTGACATCTTGGTAAGATTTTTCGAGTTGCTATTTCAAGATTTGTGGAAAGCTGGTGACAAACGGTTCAACAGCGTGCAACATTTGTTGCTCAACGAACTTTGCACGATGCCGTAGTTTGCTGAATGACAAGAACTCTCTTAATGGCGTTAAGTCGAGCTTGCTTGGGGATGACGACGCGATTCAATTCTACTCGAATTAAACAGGATTTCCTCGCTCCCCTTTCACGTCACTCTTAAATTCGAGTTTTTAAATTATTAAGGGGTTTCTTGATTCAGTGAGGGGGGAACAACCTCAGAATACCCGGCCACAAAGTTTCGAGATAAATGTGGTGATGACAAAACATGGACCAGGGGTCCATGGACCCCCTCTTTGGACCGGGTCTATGGACCACTTTCATGGACCGGGTCCATGGACCCCCCGTCATGGACCAGGTCCATGGACAGTTTTTATTATTTTATGAGAAGGTTTTGCACCAGGTCCATGGACACTCAAAAACAGAAATAGTGCCAAAAAAGATTTGACGAGACGCTGTTGACCAATGCTCACGATTGATCACAAATATTTAGTTGTGCTTACATGACATACACTCTGCTTGCACACGTGCAGTCGCAAGACTGTTAAATGAAGCTAATTCAAAAGTTATCACCAAGAGAGGAATTACGTGCTC
>CALNXI010003203.1:40497-51254 GCA_942486025.1 Porites evermanni
CCCCCCCCCCCCCCCCCCCGGGCAACTCCCCGGGCATTTGACTTTTTTGAAAATTATTGTTCAAATACTCGGGCCAAAATGCCATTCAAATGCCCCACACTAGGGTCCATTCAGGTGATCAAATGCCACCATCCCTGGGACATTTCATAGGCACATATATGGTAGAAGGACGGCAGAAACGCCTTCAGTTGTCGAACAAAATCTTTATAAATACAGCAAATAATTCACATTCAATATAATGAAAACTGAGAAACACTGTTAGCGTATTTACTACCAACAAAATTCTTGCGTAAAGTGGCGGAAATTGCTGCTATGAGGTCACTGAATGCTCAGCTTTTCTTCGTGTGTCTTGCAACATGCAAAATGTTCTATAAAAAAATCCCACCTATCATGACCATTTCACTGACATGCATCATTGCTCACCTTATACATGCGGCAGGTCAAAGTAGTTGACCTCTGTTGAGCTTTTTATTGTTGTATTGAATCGCTGGTAATAGGTATTGTATTTCATTGTAAACACAACTTAATACATTCATATATTCAAAGCCTGAATCCAATATTAAAAATATAAAAATTGAAATACCTTCAACTTGTTTAAGTCCTTTACTCCTAACCAATTGGCCACAAAGGCACAATCTTTTCCACGAAAATCCTCTAACACGGCGTCCCCATGATAGTTCGCCACACCAGAGATTTCACATGAAATCTAGGGTGCAGTTCAAACTCCCCACCCCTAACGCATGGGGATCAAATTCCCCACCCCCTGGAAGACTCTGATAATCAAATTTTCTCCTCCGCGGGACGGCAAAGGTGTCAAATACCTAGGGTGTGCCTTGGGGTGGGGGGGACGTTGAAGCTTTGATTTGACCGATACATTAGTCAGAGGAAAGTTAAATCTTTGAAAGAAGTCAGGGAAAAGTGGAATTTTAAAAGAACATATTTATTCTTTTGCCTCTACTTCATTTTTTAAAGGGTTTACGGTCATTTCACCTAAGTCCTGTTCAACTTACTTCATAAGCAGTTTCGCTCTGGGGTTAGGTCGTGTTTCGTGCTTGTGTGCTTTTACTTTAGCTTTCATTGTGATAAAGGCTACAAACATTGATTAAAATGTTATTATTAAAAAAAATGTGTTCTTTGCAGGCTGAGTGAAATAGCCAAAACACTGTCTGTGTTAAACACAAACATTTTTGATAGTTTATTCAATTGAATGAAAACACGGCGGCAGTGGGAAAACTGCCCAGGTAGATGATTGTTCATGAAATTGATTGACAAGTTTTGTTAAGGAATGATCAATTATTATTATTCATGTACACTGTATGTGACTTACAGGGAAAGTGCAAATAAATGGGTGGAGGGGATGGCTGTGAGGGAAGGGTTAAGTGTGATATCAAGACTAATTTGGGAAATTGTTAATTCAGTTGGTCAAGGAAATTTTACATTTATCAGGAAAAAGTCAGGGAATTTCAGAAACATTGACTGGCTGTGGCAACCATTGGAATGATTATAATTGCTTTAAACCCAAGAATATCAACACATCACTGGGTTTCCATTCTTATGAAGTCTTTTTATTCCCCTTGTCGGATTTTTAAACCCTTTGCTTCACTTACCGTAATTCCTCTCTCTAATCAGCTACCCCAAGTTGACCACCCTCCCCTACCCTTATAATTCTTCACTATTAAATGATAGACTGACATTGTACTAATCAATCCAACTGTAAAACTTCCTGTAGACTGATCCGGGATGATTTATTCACCAACCGGAAGTTCGGATTGGTGTTTGATCCACGGTTTCATGACCTCAAACTTGAGCTTTTTCAGTTTGTATTCTAGTTCTTTATGGAGAACAAGAGAGAATGTAGCTCATTATCTCTTTTGGAGAACTGATACCATCGTCTTTGCTAACTTAAATAAGCTTGCCCCTCTCAAATAAGCCCCCCGAAATATATAGAATGGTGGTTGGCTCTCCAGTGTTTTTGATTGATCTCCCTCGTTATTTTCGTTAACGCAGGCGATTTCTTCCGCCCGGCGCCTTCACGTTGCCCTCCTCTTCTGTCTATGTTCCATTGGACGCTTGATTCAATCCGTTTTAGCCAATTACGATAAAATAGTTTTAAAAGATGAACAAAAGAATATTCAGGAACAGGTTTTGAGTAAAAGATCAAAGATCAAAAGAACCCCAAAGCACGATTGACGCGGATTTTGTAGATGTCGACGACTCATAACTTTGTTCAGTGTTTGTTTTCGGGTTGAGGTAAACAAGAGGTAAACGCTTTTCATAAGTGACAAAACTAGTGTTCAGGCCAGCGCGGTCTCAAAGTTTAAAATACATGGAAATCAAAAGATGCTCGTTATAGCGAGGTTGTTTGTACACTGTTTTAAACTGAATATGGGTTTTTAATTAAAATTAAATTTCAAGACCACGAAAGTTTATCTCCTTGTAATCCCAAACCAAAACCATCCATGCCGTGGTAAGATCTTTGCAAGCAAAGAAAACTTAACTTCAAATTCTTTGCATAGCATCCAGAAGCTTCCTAAAGCCTTTTATCCAAAACAGTGTGCTCTTCTCTTTTAAGTACTTCTAAATCATTTTCCGTTGCGTCCTTGGGAAAGTGATTAAGAAGGACTTAAAAAGAGAAAAGCACACTGTTTTGGACGAGATGGAGGGGCGACTTGGATAGTTTCATGACTTTCCTCAAACACTGACTCCGTGTCGCGTGAAACGTGGTCCGGTGGACTGAACCGAGTGGGGTACGCCTACGTTCGACGACGGACATTCAACGCCTGAAACTGAAATCACTGTCCTCTGCTTGTGCTTTGGTACATGTTTTTTAAGAAGAATTTCCTTTTATAGGAGGAGAAAATAAGAACTTTGATTTCCCATCCCCGGCCAAGCCTTTGATGACCAATTCCCTACAATTGGAATACAACCGAGGAGGGTTACACCGGACCACAGCGTTTCAATGTTTAAACAAGGTTGCCACAATTCGAAAAAAGTCGCAACGACGTTGAAACGCTGCGTTGCGAATCGTCCAGCGATGGCTACTAAAAACAGTTGTGAAGCGTGCTTGTTTTGCAGCCCATTTGTTTCGTTTTATGGCTTAAAGAGCGAACAATACACTGTATACACTTTCGCAGGGCTCTTGTCCCTTTTCACGAAGAGTATCAGTTTACATGTAGCGCGTGAGTGCTTGGTTCATCGGGCCCTTGTTCTGCTTTATAACCCTCTTTTATGGCTTAAACAACGAGGCATATAGCGGGGTGGTCATCTTACGAAAACATAGGGTACTGTGAACTGTCTAGTAAACTCGATTTTCATTTTCCTGACGTTATAAAATGTTTAAAAGACTTCCAGTTTCATCCTTGTGGAATGTATTGGACATGACTGGTCTGCACTGTCACCCAAGAAGATGTAGCGATTGTTGTCGGCGATTTCAATGCCATCCGCATGCAGGTGGAGGTGGATGGAACCCCGCGCCAGAGTTTTTGATATCTTGCAGCAAATCGAAACGATTTTTTTTACCAAGAATTAGAAGTCAATATAAATATTAAATTATTATTATTAAATTATTAAGTCAGTTTAAAACCGCGAGAAATGGTAATTTTTTGTTCTTCACATAAATAATAAAACAGAAATAAGCACTTTGCATGATTTCAGCCACAAGATTTACTTTTATTGTTGAAAGAAGTTGAAAATACAGGCATTTTTACTCAAAAATCGCTTAACCACCTCCTACTTTTGGCGTCATTTCTTGTAACCATAGAAACTGAAGCTAAACTGACCATAGGCCTTTCCTGTCTTGAGAATGAGCTTATGCCAGCGTATGTGAAGGCCTTATCCAGTAACAAGGACATCGTACTGACTGGGGATGCAAACTGTGATCTGCTATTCAAAAACCCTAGGTGTGACGCTCTTCGGTCTTTCTGTGCTTCCTTGAACGCCCACCAGTTGATAGACAGACCTACTAGGGTTACTATGACGTCACGTAGCCTTTTGGATGTTGTCATGGTATCTAACAAGGACATAGTCAAGACCAGTGGTGTTCTGGATCTCACCATTAGCGACCACTACCTAATGTACATTGTCCTCGACATGAAAGTGCCTAAGCCTCCACCCACCTACATCACAACCCGGAGTTTCAAAAACTATACTGCTGACCAGTTCTCCAGTGACATCGCACAAGTGCCATTGGAAACTGTGGAATTAATGGACTCAGTGGATGACAGAATCGTTTTTAACGACCTTTTTCTAACATGACTCGATAATCATGCGCCATTAAAAACTCTGAAATTAAAGCGCAAGTCAAATCCGTCCATCACTGCTGAGATAAAGAAACGGATAAGGACAAGGAATAAGCTTCATCAGGAGCCGCTCCTGGCTTCATAAGAGGGCGCGTAAGAGCGGAAGCCACGAGGACTGGAAAGTGTTTGCGGACTTGAGGCGGAAGATTAAACAGTCTATCCGACAAGCAGAAAGAGAATACTTCACGCAACAAGTTATTACAAACAAAGGTAATTATGGCTCTCTGTGGAAAACCATACGTCGGGCTCTCCCCAATAAACGTAGCCAGCGTCCGCAATATACAAGGGATACTGACGTCGTGGCGAATGAGTTCAATCGATTTTTCATCTCGGTCGGACAAGAAGCAGCCAACAAGTCTACAGAGCTGGCTAACCATTACGGCCTACAGTACAACAACCCCACGCCGCAGGTCACAGCGACTTCGCAACAGGCCCAAAGGGGCGAGGAAGGATGCTTCGTTTCCCAGTCAGTCACGCCCGACGATGTGCGAAAAGTGATCTTAGACATGCCTGCTAATAAGGCTCCGGGCTTCGATAAAGTTCCCATTTCGGTGGTTAAGGACTGCCTTGAGCACATTCTCCCAACGCTGACTGACCTAATAAATCACTCTTTCTCAAGTTCCGTTTTTCCGCGAGCGTGGAAAAAGGGTGAGGTAGTCCCACACCCAAAAGAGGGCGACCATGAGGTGGCGAATAACAACCGTCCAGTCTCGCTACTACCAGTTCTCTCTAAGGTAGCGGAGAGGATTGCTATGCGTCAGTTCAATGACTACCTGACATTGCATAACCGATTGACGAGACATCAAAGCGGAAATCGATCTCTGCAATCCACGGAAACGTTGAGCTTATTAGTAACGGACGACATCTTTAGAGCGATGGATAGCAGGCAAATAACGGCAATGGTTCTAATAGACTTGAGTAAAGCTTTTGACAGTCTCTGTCATTCTACCCTACTCAGCAAACTCCAACTGCTTGGCACCTCAGAGAAGGCACTCCTCTGGTTTAAGAGCTATCTGTCAGACAGACAGCAGTGTACTCGAATTGGAACATTATTGTCGGATCCCCTAACGATAACTCATGGGGTACTCAGGGGTCTATCTTAGGCCGGATGCTGTTTACACTCTATATGAATGACCTTCCTACGGTAACTAAGTTTAGAAACATCGAATCCTATGTAGACGACACTAAGATTTACCTATCGTGTGCGTCTAAAGATATCCACTCTTGTATACAACAAGTCTCCGAGGATCTTGAAAGTATTGATGGTTGGCGCTGCGCAAATCACCTGCTTATAAACCCGGATAAAACTAAACTTGTGCTCGGTGGAACACGGTAACTTGTATCAAAGCTACCTGATCTCACTACGTATCCTTCCTTGGACAACAACTATGCCCTGTCTCGTCCGCCAAACATCTGGGTGTTTCCCTGGACTCTAGCTTAACATTCAATAATTACATCTCATCATTATCATCATCCTCGCTATCTAGTTTGTGTCAAATAAGTAGGGTCCGCCACCTGTTTTCCAAAGAAGTTTTGTATATAATGATCAACTCTGTTGTGTTTAGTAAATTATTTTACTGTTCCGCTGTATGGGCTGGTACTTATAAACAGAACATCCATAAACTGCAACTCATGCAGAACTTTGCTGCCCGTATACTAACTGAAACAGCGAAATACGATCATATTACCCCGGCCCTGAAAGCTCTTGGCTGGCTGACTATAGAGGGGTAACTTTGGTTGCAGGACGTAACAATGATGTACAAATGTGTTAACAATTTAGTGCCAGCATATATTAATGAAGAAATAGGATACCGTTATACATATCATATTATTTTATTACATTGTTAGTTATTATTAGAAGTAGTAATTTTAAGTTGTTATTTATATATCAAGAACATGTATATCATTAGTTTTAGCTGTATTATTATACATATTGTAAATTAATTCTGAAAAGCCCCTCGGGGAGAATTAATAAAAGTATTGTATTGTATTGTCTCAAAGTGCGCGTGAGGGATAAACGTACAGCTACTGAAAACGTCAGGTGCTGATGTTTAACCCTCTAAGAAAAAACTCAGAAAAACTTTACAGGGGTGGCATCCACCCTCCCCCCTTGAACATCCGAGGGTTAATTTTAAAATGTCTCCATCTGAGACTGTTTACTTAAGCTTTTCTTCTATAGACCCCTTTACGGTTGCAAGGGCATGCTGGGTAATCAGGACAAGATGGTGGAAAAATCAAAAGTTTGTATGAGAATACAAAGTTATTTAAGTTTTGCTAATTGAAAATATTTGTCACTTTCCCTTTGAAAAATGTAACAAATGAGCTTAAAGAAACTACACACTAAATCTGGAGTACATAGCATACGTAGCAGTCCTTTGTTGCTTTTAGAAAATCTGAGTTCTTCCATACATTTTCTGACAACATAAAAATTACAGAAAATGTATGGAAGACGTCCAATTTTGTAAAAAGCGGCAAAGGAGTGCTGTGCACTCCACATTTAGTGTATAGTTTCTTTAAGGCCATTAGTTAAAGTTTGCAAGGAGAAGTGACAAATATATTCAATTAGGAAGAATTAGTTGACTTTGAATTGCAATACAAACTTCTGAATTCCCCACCATTTCGTCCTGATTACCCAGCATGCCCTCACAACCGAAAGGGGTCTATTTGCATATCTATCCGGATTAATGAAAACGTTACCGCCAAATGAATCTTTTCTGTCTAACAGTTGTTTTTAGTCATCATAAAAACTAAGGGTGAGACCACTGCTGTTTTTCTCTTCTCCTGCCTTTTTCCCTCGTTAGTGTGATTTTGGAGCTTAATTATCGAGCCCAAAATCTTGCACTTGAAACTACCATCGCAATAAACAACGGCACTTCGGCTAATATTTAAACACTGCCATCCAGTATTATGGAGATATTTCGAAAAATTTGTAAGAGAAGAGTTAATTCTTGCAAAATATGTGTGAAAAAGTCTCTATAAGTAACAGGATGTTTGAGTGAAATTAATCTAAAGCAGTAAAAACCAAAAAAAAAAAGCGTTATTTTGCTATATTTTCCATGCTTTGACAGTGACGTCATTAACCTTATAAAATCATTCAGCGAAGTCAGCTGCGCTGCTCTAATAAAATTGGCACCTCCTCTTTGGTTTTTGCGCGTATTTTAATTGGTCTTTTCTTTAAATATATCTCCAGCTGAGACTGTTTCATTTAGACTTTCTTCTATTTGGATATTTTGTCCATTTAGTTATTTTGAAGGCGCTCGCTTTTAGATCGAAAAATCAGTTTTTGAAACTAGCCTCGCATTAAACAACCACACATTCAACGAAGTTTGACTTGTCTTATACTTAACTGATTATATGAAGTCTTTTTGGCGTTATAGGGCCGGCATATAACCAATAACCAATAACATATAACCAATAAGTATTCTTTCGTTCACAAATTCCTTCCGCTGCCATCGTGTCAGTAACACTGTTTAAATCGCGAAAAAATTTACAAAAAAAAAGAAAACTGAAAAGAAGACCACTTAAGATATCATTGGTTGTCATTTATTGAGCCATTTTATTCCTTTGAGTCTATACATTTATTCTAAGTTTTACTTGGCTTGCACACTCTTATGTTACACCCTTGAGACACACCAAGTCACTCTTCTTGTCGTTACGGCAGATAAACAATGAACATATTCAGCTCATATTACTTAATCACAAGCGCTGATATTTTTAAACTTACTGCTGTACACCAGAAGAACTGCTTATGAGTCTTTTAAGACCAAGCCGGTAATTGCTACTAAAAGTGAAGCAGATAATCGGGTTGAAAGCGCAGTTAGCGACAGCTATATAAAAGGTGACATGATAGTATAGACAGAAACTACAGGAGAAATGAGTGGAACTGCTGCGATGAACTAAGATTAATTCATTAATTGTGAATGGTAACCAGCAAAACACAAACACTGAAATGATAGCAATGGACATATGAAGCACATTTCTTTTTCTTCTTTGTCGTTGTTGTTCAATGTTGGACGAATGTTCACCTGGGTGTACCTGTGCCTTGAGTTTGATAAAGATGAAGGAGTAAAAAATGACTAACAACAGCACAGGGATGTAGATAAACAAGGTAAAGATGACTATTGTGAAGTCTTGATAGGACGAGAACTCCCCGAATGTTTCCTTCCATCCGGCGTTTCGATCACACTGCTTTCTTCCTGAGTTTTCAACCAGTTTGGCAGCAAAGAAGAATGGCGAACTGACAGTTACTGCAACTACCCAGGTCGCGAGAATAAAGAAGGGGCACAACTTGGATCTGATGAGTGGGGAACGGAGTGGAAATACCACGGCTCCAAATCGATCCACCGCTATCAGAATCAGATTTTGAATCGAAACGAATGAGGAAACTGTTGGTAAGAAACTGATAAGCTTACAGAAAGCCTGGCCAAACTGGCCACCGATAATCCATGATATGTTCAACCTTGCGAGGATCCAATAGCACATGGATAGTATACACAGCAAATCGGACGAGGCCATGTTTGCGATGAAATAATTTATGGGTTTTCTTAAGTTCGGCGTTTTATAAACGAGCATTACAATGAGAGAATTTCCGGCCAGTGAAACAAGAAGGATCAGACACAAGGCAACGACTCCTCCGATATTAAAAGCTTTGGAACTAAACAAAATGTAGCACTTCCCAAACTCGCTTGATGCGTTTGCCGTTGAGTTCATGCTTAGCTTTCCTACATATGCACGAGATTGTACTCATGTAGTTAAGTAGGCTCAAATAAAAACTGTTCCGTATTTTTTGCATCCTGCTTTTTCTTGTTTAGTTTTATTAGCTATTGAAAGCCCCCCTGCGAAGCTTTAGCACAGCTGCACAGCCCTTTCTAAATTGAGCGGGCTACTATGTATTGGGTACCTTGTCAACCATAAGGCACTCACTGCATTGTAATAAAAAGCCAGCAAGAAATCCTCTTTTTGGTCAAGTGTCTGAAACCGATGCTAAGGATATCCGAAAACTAATACGTGCTTAGAGTAAATTTTAAACAGGTGTGTTGAATTTTTTTTAGTAATAGGGTCAATTTAGGATTTAGACATGCAACAAATATGCAAAACTAACAAACTATTTGTTCAGTGTCAAACTTAACCACACAATTAAGAATTCAAACAATGGAAGTCAAAATTTAAAAGGCGAACTGTTATTTATTGTCTGAAAAATAGCACCCTGCGGCTTAAAATTAATTTCTGTTGTTTATATAAGTTTTTTTTAGAAAAGTGTGAGGGCAATTACGTGCCGAAAAGTAATCAAAACTTGTAAGCTCTAGCTAGATATTTAAAGTTTTTCTGTACATTCATTCCTAGAAATGACCAATGATCTCCGTTTTCTAAAATTGTTTTTCCACTGATTTCTTATCCTTTTAATTTGAGCACTGAAGCACAACTTTGCCTTTTTTGATCTATTCACTGAGAAGGTTTGTTTAAGGTGGCTCGATTGGATACATTCCAAGTTTGAGCATTAACAATGCGGCTACTATAAAACAAAAATGTGGAAAACGGTTACCACAGCTTTATCAGACAAAGATGAAAATTTAGTATGAGCCGATGCTATGCTTGCATCGGACTGTTGATAGCAACGAAATGACGTCATTATCTATTTCACTTGCAGATTTCTCGCCCTGGGATTTCTTTTTAAAATGGCTCACGGGAGCTTGTTCCTCCAATATATGCCTAAATGTTCGTGAAGTTTGAGCAAAATCTATGGGTGCGTTTTCGAGGTATTTTGGGATGACATTTTTATACTTAGAAATATAGTAATATCTAGTTAATCTTGAAAGAAACCCTTTGGCACCTTGACTAGCGCCACGAAAGATAGAGCTCGGCTTATTTGTAACGAAATCTGAAGTCTGGCATTTATGCCTAAGGCCTGCGAATGCTCAATAGCCAGCTGAGACCCCGGCACAAAATAGGCCAACCTTCACCGCTCTTCGATATTTTGCGAAGTTCACTCCTTTGTTTGCTAGCTTTTTTCCCCATCAAGGAGCCTGGACGCAGGCTATGTGGCCAGGCAACGGGCGAGTAGAAGTACCCTTGTTGTATTTAATTACAGTGGTGTAATTTACTAATGTATGCCGATGATTATAACCTCTGTTAGCCAGTGTTTGCGAAGTGGAACTTTGGAACTTGTCTCAAAGTGCGTGTGAGTGAAAAATGTACAGCTACTGAAAAAGTCAGGTGCTGATGTTTAACCCCCTAAGAAAAAACTCAGAAAAACTTTACAGGGGTGGCATCCACCCTCCCTCCCTTGTACATCCGAGGGTTAATTTTAAAATGTCTTCATCTGAAACTGTTTACTTAAGCTTTTCGTCTATAAACCCCTTTACGGGTGCGATGGCATAATGGGTGATCAGGACAAGATGGTGGAAAAATCAGAAGTTTGGTAATTGAAAACATTTGTCTCTCTCCGTTTGAAAAAATGTA
>CALNXI010003204.1:0-30257 GCA_942486025.1 Porites evermanni
GCCCTTTCATGGCTGGATGAATCACCATGGCTACTTTCTGCTCGGGCTAAACACTGGTAAATGGGAATAAGCTCTTTACTGCCTTCACCGTACTGTGTCTGGGCAACGTCTAGTGCCTTAGGAAATAAACAGAAAGTTGGAAAAACCAATCAGTAATTATAATGATGATGATAGTGACGGTAATGATGATCATGACGAGGAGGAGGAGGAGGACGACGACGACAGTGAAGGTGATGACGATACTGATACTGATTATGATAACCTTCACCGTACTGTGTCCGGGCAATTTCGAGTGCCTTAAGAAATAAACACAAAGTTGGAAACACCAATCAGAAATAATAATAATAATGATGATGAAGATAATAACAAAGGACCCATGATCATTTGGAATTTCTCAGGAAAAAAAAAACCTGCCAACATTTTGAGGCATCAGTTTTTTCATCCTGAAAAGTATTCCGATCAATTCCGAAGAAGTTCCAAAGATTTCCGTAGGAGGGAAGTACTATCACTCAAAGGATTTTTCTTTTCTCGAGTTGGTTCTAGTCTAGTTTATTTACTTTATAAATTTCTCACGAATGTGTAAGTTCTGGCTGTAATAGCGTACATTTTTCCTCACGGTTTAAGAAATTAGTCCGTGGTGTGAGATCGAAGTTTTCGACTTTAAAATTACAGTAATATGAGTTTTTGTCTCAGTTGCCTCCGTGTGTCTCCTCCCTCGTGCGTGAAATTATTCACGCGCGATGGCATAATTAGTTTGCTCTTCTATCCCAGAGCAATGGATTAGGTATTTTTTGCAATCTTGTTATAAGTCAAATTATGTGTTAACTTATCGACTTGATTTGCATCGATATTCTTCGTTTATAGGGCCATTTTCTGTCTCGCAGTCAATACTGGAGTCAATTTTGAGGACGGGAATTTCCGGGATTTTTCCCCTTGGGAACTGCTTGATGCGGATCATAGTAAAGGGGGTAAAATCGTAAAAAACAGATATTACAAAATCTAGAGTACACGGTCAGATAACAATCATACCATACTGTACCTTTTCAAAAGACTCCAAAGCATATCCCGTCTTGTGAGCCTTCAGACTGACCCGCCCAAGTGACATAAGTATTTGGAGTCTCCTCTGCGGATCACGGTATTCAAATCCAAGTTCTTCTCTTTCTCTTGATACTACTTCTGCTTTTTTTAAGGTGTGCTCTGCCTTCTGAGTGCTATATAAAACAAAAGGAAATTACATTGCTTCTACCAACGTTTTTAACATCTTTAGTTTGAACAAAAATTGTTTTGGGAACTGTTTCAGATAAAAAGCCTATACCAAAAACCTTTAGTTTTGTATGAAGCAACAGTATCTATTTCAGTGTTGCATGCTTATTGAAACAGATGGTAATCAAACGTCCTACTGCAGTGCATGTAACCAAGTCAATTTTACTTGCGAAAACATTTCTGGATTCCATGGCATGATATTGATAATTCAGTTGCCTACCACTGGACCTTTCCGGGAAGTTCTCTGAGAGACACCTGAATGCAGTGGTACATCACAGCAGCAACAGTGGTGGTGCATGGTGGTGGCAGCAGTGTTTTGGAAGAGGGATTCAAATGTTTTTCAACAGCTTAAGTCCTTCAACCTCTATAAAACCTTGACCCTAATGCAACCTCACCCATCCAGTATGAGTAACTAAAACATGTACCTCTGAGCAAATCTTCCCCACAAGGAAGAATTTTTCATATCACTACACATCACACTTCCTTGTCATGTGAGTTTGGGTGGCCTGAACTCCATGGTTTATTGTTCAGGTCTGGAGTTAAATTTCAGAGGGTTTTCACAACTTACTTCTTCAAGGCAAGCTGAGCCTGGCCCATTGTGAGGTATATTAACTCCATGACAGGTAAAACATCTGATCTCTCGTAAACTTGTCTGCCTTGTTGCTTAGCTGCATCTGCTGCTAGTAACACATCACGTGCATTTCCAGCATGCAACAGGGCTTGTTGGGCCAATCCTATGAAAAAAAAACAAGAGCCAAAATTGTGATAAGCTGAGTCTTGAATAAGTACTTTTATGAAGAACTCCTGCTACAGATTCCTGCATAATCCAGACACCCCTTAATTAAGGGCAGTTATTCTGCTTCCAAAAATGAGAATCACAGTTGTTCCTAGAACAAATTGACACCTCTGATCTGCAAAATGGACACTTGGATGTGTCTCTTTAGTGTCTGTACTAAGGACATTTGACTCTATAAATATCAAGGATTATTGACAAACTTTCATGTGTGTCCACTACATACACACAACCACCTCTTGACATGAGCTTCATCCTTGAAAATAATGCTGGAACCTAAACAACTAAAATCAGCTTCAGGGTGGTAGTTTAAACATTTTCTTTAGAATTGGCCTCCCATGATCCACCTTTTGACAGGTGGTCTCATCTGCTTCTAGTGCAAATTTTGCAAATTTAAAGGTCAAAGGTCAAAAGAATTTTCCTGGTAAAAAGTGCATTTTGCCCTAATATCCAGCTAGTTTACAAGCACTCAACTCAAATAATTAGAAACAAATAATTCTTAATATAATATAACAGAATTATATTTGCATTCCCTCTCCATCCATTTGCTTATTTCCAAGTTATTTCCGGTTATTTGCTTCAAACTCCAAATAACTCGAACTTTTTCCATTCCCCTAGATGGTTCAAGTTATCGGGAATACTGAAGTTTAATTACAAACTACTTACATAATATGTATTGTACTAAATATACCTACCTCTTATTTCAAGATATGCCTGTGACAACTTGGAATAAGCTTTTGCCAGCTTCCAGTGATTGTCTCCATAAATAATTCTAGTTAAGGCCACACAACGCATGCGATCATACACAGCTCTCTCATCTCCCATGTTGGCAAATTCACGTGCTTGCCTTCTGTAGTTCTTCAGTAGCACTTCAGGTGGGGCCAAACCTGATCAAAACAAAGTAACATCATTGAAAAATACTACGAATAGAACAGAAAGGAGGGTACAGTTGGTTGGACAAACAGCTATGCTAGCACTCACCTCCGGATTCTACAAAAAATACAGGTGCAAATATAATACATACCGTGTTTACCCGCGGATAGGCCGCACCCGCGTATGGGCCGCACCCCAAACTTTCAATGGTTTTCATGGGAAAAAAAAAATAGTGAGGTCGAGTACCGGGATAAATAAACCGAAGTTTGAAATCAACAACAAATTCATTTTTGACAATAATTTCTACATGAACGTGAAAATATTCAAACTATAAACTGAAACGCCTTTTCACTAACATTTTATGTACAGAATACTTAAAGACAAAATCAAGATTCTTCGAAGATATGGACTTAGTGTTTAGTTGTATGTGTTGTAAGTTAGTAACAATTGAAAGCAAACATTAAAACGCCAATTTAGTGTACAACTGTGAGATCTCTTGCATATTAATGAGGTGTCAAAACGCTTGTACCCGCGTAAAGGCCGCAACCCTAATTTTGGTCCCATGTTTTCCGGAAAAAAGTGCGGCCTATCCACAGGTAAATACGGTCATTAAGTTGAGTTTATCACTGGTTCTTGGCAACAGTAACCTGAGAACCTTTTTCTGTGGACCACCACTTTTTTTACTCCCACAAAAACAACAAACAATAATTATTGATGAGCACCCCCCAAAACTGCAGTCATGTGATTGTACTGGCACAGATAGGTTTATTCAGCTTGACACAAAAATGAGGTGTCTTTAAACGCTTGTACCCACGTAAAGGCCGCAACCCTAATTTCGGTCCCATGTTTTCCGGAAAAAGTGCGGCCTATCCGCAGGTAAATACAGTCATTAAGTTGAGTTTATCACTGGTTCTTGGCAACAGTAACCTGAGAACCTTTTTCTGTGGACCACCACTTTTTTTACCCCCACAAAAACAACAAACAATAATTATTGATGAGCACCCCCCAAAACTGCAGTCATGTGATTGTACTGGCACAGATAGGTTTATTCAGCTTGAAACAAAAAACCTGCGAGTAAATAAAGCACATGCATATGTTGTGGTTTAATTTTATCCTTGTTTAAATTTTCTTTTCCTTTGTTTAAGGGTATGGATGAGTTTGAAACAAAGGAAAAAAAATTAGGGTTTATCGTGAATTTGCTCATCTGATGTAATCACGCATAAGTGCCATTACTGAGGGCTTATGTAAGGGGTATCATCCCTTTTTATAGCAAACTTACCGTTGATGTATCCTGCAGCCCTGCTGTCATCTTCAACTGTAATTTCGTTGTCTGATTCCTCAGAAGAGGAATATCTACGCTGCACTGTTATTCCTATGGGTCTGGAGTTGTTATCTGAAGCTGACGGTATGTGGATGACTTGTTGAATAGCATTTCCATGCCTGCCTACAAAAACCATTTTCATGAGAAATTTAGGTGAAACTACAAATTAGGTGTTGCTTAGTGCTTATGATATGGCCTTCTACTATAAATAACATTCCTTCCACCCTCATTTGCACTAAAGAAATGTTACTCTGGGGGGCATTCCATTAACAATCCGAAAGCTCCCTCCCCCCTCCCCTCATGCTGCCCGTCCCTGATCATGCAGACAGTTATGGATGGAAACGAGGCTGGAGTTGACCTTGTTTTGATACAAACCTCCGTGCTTTATTATATCTAATTATGGATCATGTTGTTCTAAAGCTAACTTGTATTTTTTTTAGCGTAATTTACGTGAGAAAAGCAAGAGGTTTGACTCAAAGCAAGCACAACCGGCTCAGCCTCATGTTCACTCAAAGGGCAGCATACTAAAATCGTCTATTCAAGCGGTTGACAAACAGGACATCGCACAAGCGTGCAGTGATACAGTAGTTGTATTAATAACTTTAACCAGCCTTGAAAATACATACCTGGTTGAGTGATATCTTCAGTATCACTTGCAGTGTCTGTTTTGCTGAGGCTCGCGTCGCTTTCCACCGACGGTACGTCCAGTTCCATCAGGTTTCTCTGTCATGCAAGCATTCTAAGTGCATTAGTTTATTCACAAGGTAGAAATCTGAGTAAGATAAAGCCCGGTTTCCCGGCAGATTCCAGCAAAAAATCAATTGACCGAATTTTTAGTCCAAGTTCAGGCATCAGCGGCGCCATATTGTTTTTTTCAACGCGCAGAGCTTGCCGGGAATACTGTTTTGTGTCGTCATAGTAACCGAAGACCCTCCATCTTGACTTCATGCAATCCTTCCGGCCGTGTAGACGATACATCAACATTTTGTTTTGAAACGGAGAGTTATGCCTCAACAAGACGAACCCATTTATTGTTCACAGCAAATCAACATTCCTCCTGAATTGCCAGACATCCTGAAACAGTTCACCAAGGCCGCCATTCGTACCCAACCAAAGGATGTATTGCAGTGGGCCTACGCGTAAGTTAAGATATTTAAAACGTCTAGAAAAAAAAAGACATAACGACTGACGTCTATTTTCTCGTAGGAGAATTGGAAAATTAAAGTTCTAGTAGATAGTTCTAGCCTTTTCAAAGTACGGTTTACTGTGCACCAGCCAGTTAAAGTTATCGACATGACTCGATCATGACAACTGAACTGAACTGTGGACCAAAACTTGGTAGCTCAACTGCTTCCTTTGAAAGTCGATTTACAAGTTTGAAAGTAGCATATATATTTATTTAAGGTACTAAATTTGTGAGGTTTTTCATGTTTCATGAACCTTAATGTTGAGTAGGTGGCAAATTAAATAATCTTCTGAAAGTGGCAAAATATTATTTTGCTGTCTGACAACTCATTTTGACTATGCTGCCTCTCTGTCCTGCGTTGGTACTGTAAGCAACTGTAAGCCCTGGTTTAGTGCCAGGGCCCTAAAATAATCGACTAGAACATGCTACCCTTTTTCGCTCCTGCATATGGTTAGAGGAATTTGCGTGTGTAGGAACATGAAGGAAGCTTTTGACCATATACATGCACATTTTATTTTGATTGGATACACCTGCAAATTTGCACTATAAGTAATGAAATTGGGCTATTGCATTTAATATCCGCACGCCCAGGTTGAGGAACCATGGAATTCTCCGGAGTAAGTTATAAAAATTGAGAATTTCTTTAGCGGTAGAGTTAAAAAGTGTGGAATTCTTTGGGGGTGAAGCCTTAATTTTCACGAAATTCTTCACGGGTAGACCCGTATTCTTCAGGGGTATGGCCCAATTCTTCAGGGGTAAACCCATATTTTATGGAAGTCTTCAGGGGTGAATGCAATTTTAGCCAATCTTCAGGGGTAAGAAGAAAAAGTCATTTTATAAGTCCTCAACCAGGTGTGGCGGGTATGGACATAAAATGCAATAGTCCATTACAGTCAACTCTCTCATGGTGACCACACTTCTCAAACACAACCACCTCCCATAAGCAACCACTCTGTAAATAACCAATTTGTTTTCAGTCAAATACTGTTTCAAAAGCTCTCTTGTAACTAAGCGACCACTTCTTAGATATTTTAAGGAGCCATGGCCAGAAATTTGACATATTCTTTTGTTTTCTTTTCCCATAAGTGACCACTCAGCATGAACACATATGTTTATAAAAAAAACTTTGCTTCAAGGCTGCAAAATTTAAGTTTTTAATAGTGCTGACCCTTCTTGCTGACAGATTATAACAGTTAACTGAAGATGGCTGTAATATGATCTGTAGGTAAATTAAGTGGATTGTTAAATTGATGCAAAGTGTTATGCACAAAGTTTCAACGGTTCCATGCGCTATTTTATGTGTGACATTATTGCCAGTTGTCTATTTGCCTAATTTTGTAAGGTAATAATTTATGTAATTGCCTTAATCAGTTTGGTTTGAGCTTATTTTCCTGATTATTCCTGTAGACAACCACCTCCCGTAAGTGACTACTTAATCGTTCACCAAGGGTGGTCACTTATAAGAGAGTTGACTGTATTACAGAAACGAATTATATAAAATAATGTATTATTAAGGAAGCTGGTAGGAGAAAGATTTATGTCTGCAATGAAATCACTGTTTTTGCAATTTATTTCCACCAACCCATATCAATCTATGTAACATCTAGTCAGGGATTCTGATATGTTGCAGAAAAAAAGTCAAATTTTGCAGGATTTTTAGAGACAGATTTGCCGAAAAGTCATCTGTTTTTGCAGGAATTTCGCTGAAATTTTTGGGCTAATTAACTTCGCCGAAAAAATATCAGTAAAAAACGGCCAATTTTGTGGGCAAATTTCGCTAGAAATTGATCAATTTTGCACTAATTTCATGGGCGTGTTTAATGTTTTTTAACAGAGATAATCATTTGCTATTTTAACGACAAAGCATTTGAGAAATGAGCCAGTTTTTCGCAACATAATTTACACCTGGTAGTTTTGGGACATTGTTTGCTTGTTGTGGTGATGAAGTTTCAAGATAGATTTGCAAGTTTATGGCAACTAAACAGTCCCAATAGCCAAGATGAGTTTTAGATATGTTGTATTGACATGTATCAGTCAAGATAAGATTTCTAGCAAATTTCACAGTATTTAGCGTGTTTTTGTGAATTTTATGGGATGTCACGGATTTACCTGAATTTCATGACTCGGGGACCATGCAAAATATCAGAGCCCCCGCCTAGTTGTCACAAAAAGTAAAAATGTCCAATCAACCTCTTGCTTAAATTTGAAAATAAATTTTATTCAGGTGGAGGCTTTACTCTGTAAACATGGCTAGAGTCCCCTTCAGTAGCACAGTAGATAAAGTGCCCAACCAGTGTCCAGCAGAATAGAGGTTTGAATGTTTTTGGGGACTAATTATTATTTCCCTGTCTTTTTTTATATTTCACATGGTATTCAATACTTTACAATTTGTAGGTACTTTGATGCACTTTCCAAAGGTGAGACACCCCCAGTGAAGGATCGTCTTGAGTTTCAGTTAGGACAGCCCTTGGAAAAACCATTAACGCAGGGGCTACTGGCAGTTTTACACAAACAGGTATTTTCTCTCCCTCTCTTTTTCGTTTAATTTACAACAACAATGTCTTGACAGCAGTGACAAACAAAATCTTAGTCAGAGTCTTGAGGTGTGACAAGCATCCCGTGCTATTTTGAGGCCACCACAGGAAAGTGTTTGTCCTGGCGGATTCTCTTTCTTACCCAATTACTTATCAAGTCATTAATATATTATAATATTTTTTCAAGACACGGGTGATAACGAAATTGTAAAATCCAAGATTCACTGAAAATCTACAAAACACTTGTTTGAAAATCTTAGACAGCTGTGTGGTGTAAAAAAGAAACCTCAAGACAGAAAAACCATGTAATTAAGGAAGAGTTGATCAATCGTCAGAGATGCCTTTGAGATTTCATGTTTAGCCTGCAAAGGGCAGATGTTTCTCCTCGCTCTTCGCCGCTCAGAGACATTTCGTGAGGAGGAACGTCTGCGACTCAGCGACAAAAATCCGGTCAGAAGCGCTAATTGGTTGACGGAGTAGTTTCATTGTTTTAGCTATTGTTTACGAATGACAGACAAAAGACAAATGGCCACAAAGGTCAAATGGAATCTCTAACAAAATAGTCAATATTTGAAGAATATAGTCTTCTCCAGAAGAGGCATTTGAGGCATTTTCTGGAGCTCATTGTCAGATGAACACAACACTTTACCAAAATCGACCAGGAGAAACAAAGAATTGAACAAATTTGCATTTGGAACCCCATCACTACCGAATTTATTATGTAAACATTGATTTACGTCATCAGTATGGAATTTCTGTTGCTGAGTCACAGACGTTCCTCCTCGTGAACCGTCCCTCAGCAGCGATGAGCGAGGAGAAACGTCTGCCGTTTGCGGTGTATTTCATGATCAGATCAAAATTTTCTATGATTCGTAGTTTCGATGTTTCAAAGGTATTTGCCATTTGCTATTACTTAATTAAAATAAAATTACATTACAAGTAATCTTGTGCCTTTTTTATTTTATTTTGATCAATACAAAGAATGTTTTAATTTTTTTAGCTGGGTGGAAAGCCCATAATAGAGCTATCATCCTTGGAGGAGAAATGGAAACACTTGTCACTTCCTAAAGACACTTTGAATGAGCTTCTGAGGTAAAACCCTAAACATTTTATTCTATTTTTCCAATTTTAGATTTCAGGTGGATTGTACTTAATAGGGTGCATTAATTTTACTGATCATTTATTCCCAGAAATAAAAATAATATGCAAAAGTTTTGTTACAAATCTACTTTATGGTGATTTTTGAATTACGTAAACCCTCCATATATACGCCTTGCGGTGTTATTTCAAGTAGATTTCTGGATATTTTAATGCACTGACTTCAAAAACAAATGATTTCTAGAGTTTTTGCATTTATTGTTTTCTGGAATATGGTCGATTGAAGTCGTACCCTAGCCCTTATAATATAAGTTTGTTGACTTTATTCCTGACTGTGTATGTTCTAGTCAAAGGGTCTTCTTCTTTGATTTTCTTACAAACTGCTCTTAACTGCCTGGTGTCAATGCTGATGTACATGTAATACTTTAAATGTTTTTCAGAATGGGAAGTTTTGCTGAGGAACTGAGGTGGCTTCATTTTTTTGCCCTTGCATGTAGTGCTATCAGTGAGGTATGTGTTGTTGTGGTTCAATTTTATCCTTGGTTTAAATTTTAGTTAGTTTTTATAGAGCGCGCGAGGGGGGCACAAGCGTCCGCGTAATTTCTCGCTTCGCCCTGAAAAAACCCGTGCCTGCTACACAGGCTAAATCTCCCACTGACTCATTTTAAAGTAATTTGTTATTAACCTGTTTATTAATCATCATAACAAATTATCTTGTTAGCTTATATTGAAACTTAAGGAACTGAAATCTTTTAGTGGACGTAGTATTCTTGACATAAAAGAACTAAATGAATTCTCTCTTGTAGAATCTGACGTTGGCAATGAAGACAGTTTGTGAGATTTTAACAACAGATCTAGAGGGTGGAGCTGCAAGGATTTCTTTCTCGCTTTTCAAGGAACTGTTTACTTACTTAGCTGAGATCGACGGAGAAATACCCAAAGAACATGTGGACACAGTTATCGAACATCTCAGTTATGATGTGTGAGTTATTTCTAAACACACTTGACTTCACTTCTTAGCCTGTATTGCTAGCATCCCTGCCCAAGCTAAGAGCAAAAGTTACCCTTTAGATATATGTCTGAAAAGTTACAGGTTACCTAATTTTAATATGTTCTTTCAGTTCCTGCTAACAAAATTTTTCAAAAGCGAACTGTTTTCGCGTTTTTAATACCGAAAGTTGAGCAACTAATGCAAAAGGCCTATTGTATTTTATAAATACAGATTTTCAACACACTAAGTAATCTCCTTTTCAAGATCTCAGCCTCGGGTTTATTCTTATAATATTCTTAAAATTTTGCAAATTAATAACCCGTGCGCACGGTTTGATAAAGCTCCGCCATGCTGTCGCGAACAGGCTTACTTGTGTGAGTTGTGCGGAGCTGCCAAAATTTTCCCCGAACTCAAGCAAATGAGTCTGCTCGCAGGCTTCTGTTGCGGCATGCCTCGAACTATCAGGAACGAGCTGGTAACAAAGACAACCCTCTGGCACAAAGGGTACAGTCTACTAAAACACCCTATAGCCTTCCTACATCTCGTAAGATGACGACTATACGGTAGTTCCCGATAATATAAACTCTGTTGTTCCCATACTGGTGATCGAAACGGAGGAAACGTTTCTTTTCAGTAACTTTACGAAACTCTAAAAACTTGTAGTCCGAACAACGCACAAGACGTAAAGTTGCAAAGCCTTTTAAAATAGCTGTTGTGGCTGATATGAAACGCCACGCTTTTTATGTTGTATTTCACTTGAAAAAGAAATGTAAGATGCTTAATAATATGCTTTTTTTTCAGGGAAAAGCAAGATGGACAAGTATCCCCTCGTAACTTTATGAGTGACAGCTGCCCTCCTCTATCCCCTAACGAAAACTCAGCGTAGAATTTTATAACAACTTGTCTTCCTTTTCCCCTACCGAGCAACTGGCTAGTTCATTTATTCGGTACAGTGTTTTACAGCCCAACTGTCATTTTTACTTGATCCATTAATACAGCATTATGAACTCTGTGATGGTTTTTCCTGTCCAGTACAGAAATTGTGGCTTCTGTTTTGGCGTTAAAAGGTTTAAACACGCAAAGAACATGTCGCCAACATACGTTTTAGAAATCCTCTTTGCTACGTGTATATATGAAAGAACATTCTTCGCTGAAGCTACAATGTAGCTCACTACATTGCGTAATGGTATACTACAATTTTCAGGAGCTAAGCCGAAATTTTACGAAGCTAGTGGTGATTCCGACGGCTTAAAAGCCTCAAAAACATCAACGGCGATGGTTAATGCGTTCAACGAACCAGACCGGCAACTATTCCATTGTACATATACTGATGTAATAAAGATACCTATAGCAATTTATTTGATATTGTTCTATTGTATTGAGTTTCAGGAAAAGAAAAATCTTATGGGGGTTCACATAAAACAAGTTGGATGAAATATTTAACCTCAGTTTTTGATAAAGTTATGGTTTAAAAACGCAAGTGCCACCTTCAATCCTCCCTAGTCTGGTTAGAAATTCTCGGAAAGCAGGTTTTGGGGTCGGATGTTTCTCAAATGTTTCAATTTTTCATTGACATTGAACAACGTTCTTCTTATGATTTAACTTATTTTCGCTATATAATAACAAGCTGTAAACTACGAATTAACGCTCGTTTCGGCAATCCGTATTGAACTCGTACAATTCAACCTTGTGCATTGAAAAGTCAGTTTATGCGAATGCAATAGCTTGCGATCAGGTGTAGTCTTCTCCATTTTTCCCTTCTTGATCCATGCCTCGTTGCAAGGCTGTTTTTGTCTGAGAGACAACCGACATTTCGCGACGTCACAGTGGTTTTTCCGCTGGTAGGGTCGCAAGTCTATTTATTTCTCAGGCTAGGCTGTTTAACTTTTGTATTTTGTTTTGTAATGTTTGTTGGCTTGTTTGTTGCAATTGTTCTTTTTTTTTTTCGGTAAGGGGGAGATTTCTTAGCAAATGCTAGGTGCAATGGTGTAAAAAAGTACTGAAGCTGTCTAGAAAAACTAGGCACTGATGCATCTTTTAAACACTACATGTGCGACTGCGCAGAGACACCTTACACGATTAGCCTGAATTTCATCCGATTACTTCGAGTCGTTATTACTCCAAGTAATCGGATGAAATTCAGGCTACTTACACGATGTGGAAACGGGATAAATTTGACCCGCCAAAGCATTTCTTGGTGTAGTTGGCGGCGCAAACATTGTCTACGTGCCCTTTGGCTTTAACGGTAGGTTCTCACACGGCCAGAAAGCGGGAAAGTAGTAAAGGCAGGAGGCGGCTTGCATTTTACCCTTGCTTGGGAAATTTTTTTTCTGCTGGAAACAGCCTTTTCATTAAATTGGCCCAGTAATTAAAATAGTCGTTTTATAAACCGTCTCAGTTTTCGGATAAGTTGCATCATTTTTGGTAACTTCAATGGCTCCTCCAACGTAAAGCGACTGGGGTGCTCTTCGTACCTTGGGGGAATTCGAAACAATTTGTGGATAGATACCGCTTAGGATTCTTAAATCTAAAATGACCACTATAACACCTGTCGCGTTAACTTCCAGAGTCTTTTAATGGTGTCTAGCACAAAAATGCGGGATGGGAACTATTTCACTCAAAGCCACGCCCATAAACCAAGCAAGCGGCAAGCGCGCGGTTTTCTTGGATTTTTTGCTGGCGAATAGGTCATTTTTATAGTACACTCCGTGAACCCGAGTGTGATATCGGCAAGGCGAGAGATCAGAATTTTTTGTTTATTGAATGAATTTTTCAATGCTGGGCCATCTTTTAATACGGAGAGTACACCTTGCTGACCAGTTAGTCGTCCAGTTGGTGTGGCGCTCGCAGGCTACGCTTTTTACCCTTCAACTTCGTCCGAGAAGGAGGTTAGCCAAGGTTCTTCTAAAGGACCTTCTGCCTGCGTGGCAGAGAATATTTGAGCGCCAAAAAAGTCAAAACGGCAGACAACCAATCAGCAAATGACAAATACTCGTAAAGACCGCTGAATTACCCAGAGAACCTTGCGTGCCAAATTTCTAAGCCAATCTTCAAAATGGCTTCCGTAGAATTGTTGCACATTATAACAACTTTAATGTGTTTAGTTCCTTTTTCTTTGTCCACAGAAGCCGGTGAACGTCATGTTAAATTTCAATATAAACATAGTTTTAAAGGACCGCATCTAGTTAATAAAGAAGGAAACATTCCTTTTTGGACTCATGGTGGAAGTAAGTGGTCTCTTTTTTGTTGGTAATTTTTTTGTCTACACGTGTACAGCTGTACATGGTCGCCTTGGCGTTTTTCATGTGATCTTACTTTAAACTCCTTTTAGGTGCCATACCTAGTGATGATCAAATTAGACTGACTCCTTCAATGACGAATAAAAAAGGTTAGTTTAAAAGAACAATTTATATTTTATGAACAATCTATCGAATTTAAAACTGATCAACTGCTATAATTACATTGTTGGTCAAAAATTGAAGCTTGAATTACTACATACAAAATTTGTCACATATGCTATTACCACAGCTGCTTTCGAGTTTTTTTCTGTAGGGTTAGCGTACCGTGTCTGGTTTGATTTCATGTTTTTATTATGTCTATTGTGCCATTAAAACATTTCTATTGGTATAAACAAAGGTAGACCATGGCTTCCTCTCATTGTTAAACGAAAATAAAATATATTAAATATTTTTATGTCTAGGACAAATGTTAAAAGTAGAAGCTTAAACAAAATGTTGAATTTAAGGAATAGTGAAATCAAAATACAATGAGGTTTCATTTTTGTGGCTCTTTTTTATCCTTTGATTCAATTTTTTCCCTTTGCTCTAAAATCACTATCATATTTCAGTATACCTGAATTTCAAGGGTCTCCTCGAGTCGGAAATTCAGGCTAATTTCGTTAAACTGAAATGCAAGGGGAAGAATATAAAGCCAAATGAGCCACAATATAATACATTGAACTGCATTAGTGTCCATAAACAGGTCAGAGTGCAAAGAAAGTACTGTCCGATAGCCTCGGGCTAGAGGAATTTGCTATCTGGCTAGTGATATTTGTTCTTAGCTTGCCCGATGGGCAAGTGAAGTTTTTTGAGAATTCTAATTACAGAACGAAGGACTGTGTATTCAAACCTGCTCATCAAAAAGCTTTTACGGCTAGTTTTACAGTGATGTTTGGGCTAGTACATGCTACATTGTAGCTACAGCTAGCCCAAATGGCAAGCTGCAAAACGGACTTGATCTAATAGAATTTGATCTAATAGAATTTGATCTAGGTGTAATGATAGATGACGACAATTGTTCCAATTGCATCCTTTGTAAAAGAATTAGAAAAATTTAGTTAATAAAGTAATCAACTATCAATCATCCAAAAAATTGATATAATATAACAATCCATTGATATTAACGTAGGAAACATTAAGAATTAGGAAACATTAAGAATTAGAACAATTATCAATTATTTCATTAGTAGATAGTTAGTAGGATTTTAACTATATTATATTGTTAGGTAACTATATTATTTTGTTAGGTGTCCCCAATTAGTAGAGGGGTTCTTAACCCCATTGGCTAGACATTTCCAAGACACATTAATAAAGTTTATGTATGTATGTATGTACTTTCTTTGCACCCTGCAGGTAGTCTGTATTAATGTAGGTCACTAATATTATCGCTATTCCCAGGCTTGAAAATTGGCTGTATGATGGGATTCCACTCTAGCTCAACTTCCATTTAACAATTTAGATGTCAAATATGATATGATATTACAAATGAATAATTGTGAAAGTACACCCAATTATTGGAAGATGTACATGTCCAGTACCTTATATACTCCCACCCTACCTATGATAAAGCCGCTGGCACCACCAGGCTTAATGCTGTTGTGATAAGAGATCAGAAGTCACTGAAACATTTGCTATTCCATTTATTACTACCAGTGTGTTTGCAAATTTGACTTGAGTTCAAATTCACAGGAATACTAATGATAAAAAACCTGTGATGGTTTTGGTTGCCTGCATTCATGTTTTCTTAGGTGGGTTAGTAATAAATTTGACTGCCCCTTGGTTAGCTCAGTTAGGAGAGCATCAGTCTGCTGAGCGGAAGGTCATGGGTTCAAACCCCGGCCAGACCAACACTCAGGGTCTTTAAATAACTAAGAAGAAAGTGCTGCCTTTGTAATGACATCTGCAAATGGTTATACATTCTAGTCTACTCATATAAGGACGAAAAACTGCAGGTCCTGTCTCATAACATTACTTATCTGGTCCTTGTGGATGTAAAAGAACCCACACAACTGTTTGAAAAGAGTAGGGGATATAGACCCTGGTGGTGTGGCCAACCTTTTCTGGGGTGGGTGGGTTATCTGTAAGGAGAGATCTTAATATAGGGATAACCTCCTGAACGTCCTTCAAAAACAGTGTATGTACGTAAATTCATCTCAGGTAGATATAATAACATATGACACTATCACACACTGTCAGTTATTTTCATATGATATGTGAATGTGTGTGACAATATTAAGGGGACCATTATGTATTTACCCAACATTTATTTTAAACCTTTTTTTCCATTTTGGATAGGTTATGTTTGGACAAAAAATAGCTTTCCGCATGAATGGTGGGAGATAGAAGTTGCTATCAAAGTTACTGGCATAGGAAGATTAGGTGGAGATGGAGTGGTAAGAAAATCACTGCACATAATTATCATGTTTTGATGATTGCTGATCTTCTTCTGCTGATGGCATAGAGAAGCTTTAACCCTGTAAGCCCTAAGAGTGATCAGCATCAAACTTCTCCTTGTAATATCAATGCTTTGCTAAACAGAGTGGTCATGAGAATCACATACATGATCACTCAAGATGAATTTGCTTGATATTTTATTAACTTATTCCCGCTACTTCTGTAGGAAATGAATAGGGGCAACAAATGAGAATTCATATTTTGATCTTAGGGCTCAAAGGGTTAAGAAATATTAAAACATAGGGGTGTCACTGAGGGCTGTGGATTGGGACTTTTCCTGGCTACTATAAGCTTGACCCCTGGCTTCTTTGCAAGAAACAAAGGGAAAATCGAACTACAAGGGCTTTCTAACTGTTCAATTCCCTGCCTACTAATTGCATATGTACCCAGCAACTTGAAATCTTAGTGTTAGTCCTGATAGCACCATGGTCATTTGTGATCAGACCACTTGGGTAACAAATTTAAGTTTGTACAATGTGGACAAAGTTTGTAGTAACAGCAAAAATGTACTAATAACCATCAGCTATTTAAGTGCTACTTGTAATGCCACATCCCACATTCCTGTGAACAAAGGCACTGACTCGGGGCTTGAGTTGACCAAAGACAGCTGTGATTTGTATGAAAAAAATGAGCTTTAGTAGCCTGGAACATTGTTTTACTGTCACTTGAATCTGCCCTCTTGTCCAACTGGTGTTCCATTCACTCTTGCTGAAACCCCTCTCCTTCTCTCTTCCTTAATACAAGTACTATGGACCTTTCACTTGTCCCTTTTCATGGAAACGTATCATAAATTATTTTAAGTATTTCATATGAAACAATTATTTTATTAGTACCATCAACTATGTCTTAAAGGTCACCCTTAAAAGATGAACACCTCCTCAAACAAACACATTTAAGTGGTCCCTACTGTTTTTTGATTATATTATTTGACTCTCCTTAGGGTGGGACACCACTCTGAGACAAACAGTTATGGCCTTTTCCAATGGTCTCTGTCTCAAATTTCCCTTGCTCTTTGCAGTTATGTCCTTTAAATTTAATGCATTCATTGGATGTTCTTTTGGATTATTATTTTTTCAGGCCATGTGGTACACAGAAACAGCTGGAATTGAAGGTCCTGCATTTGGAAATGTAAACACTTGGAAGGGTCTTGGTATTTTTTGCGACTCATTTGATAATGATCAACAGGTATGGTGAAATTTGGGTGGCAGCCAGCTCTTTTATATTAAACTATCCCTTATTTGTGGATTAATAATAGATAGATATTAAGTTTGTCTTTTTTTGCATTTTTGTTGTGTTGTTGATATTGTAACAATAAAAATAATATTATTATTTTCCAGGGAAACAACCCTTTCATTTCTGTAATGATGAATGATGGAACTAAAATCTATGACCACAATAAGTATGTTCAAAGTAATAAGTTGTTATTAACTTTTTTTCTCATTGCTCGTAGTTGCTGTCAACAGTTTTATTACTAATTATGCTTAAACTGAAAAGTCACCAAGAAATCTAAATTTGTTTTTGCAAAATCGTAAGAAACAAATGGTGCATTGTTTAAGGTATGCTAAAGAGGTTTCATTTGACTGGTAATGCCGAATGATTTTGTCTAGAGCAAAAAAGTCTCACCAGTCTACATGTATGAGACAGTGGTAGGGTTTACTGAGCAGACCTCACATTCCTGCTCCCATATATTCTCTGTTTCCAACAGTACAATGTCCTGTGAAATATAAATAAACGAGAAATGCCTGTCTGGTAGGTCCTTGCAAGGCTCAGGGGAATGAACTAACAGTAGTAAATAAAGGGGAGTGGCACAAAAAATCGAAAAGAAAAGTTTTTTGGTTTTTCTGGAGGGAAAGATTTGGTAATATTGGGATAGATTCTTTGCATTGGAAACCCTGTGATCTTTCTATGCCTTTTGGCATATCTGAATGTTTTAGTATATGCATCAATATGAATGTTAGCTGAGAATTAACACATTACTTTAACATTGATATAGTACAAAATTTTCTTGTGTTTTAGGGATGGACAAGATCTTCAGCTTGGTGGCTGTTTAAGAGATTTCCGTAATCGTCCCAATCCAGTCAGACTGAAAATTCGCTATTATGAAAAAGTTCTAACAGTTAGTGTCAGGTTGTTTATGTTGTGGTAAAATTTAATCATACCTATCATACTTAACCATATCCAAGAACAAGAAAAATATAATTCAGACCAGGGAAAATATTATTAAACAATAACGTTACATAAAAATAATTGTAGCTGACATATGTACTGGTTGTCACAGGTTGGATACTGAGGAATTGGCTGTTATTTAGTTTAAAAATTTAAACAATTTAATTAATTAATGCTGTCTCTCATCAGACTCCAAAACCACACCAGTCACTGCTTAAGCAATGATGTGAATCTTGCTGACCAAGGCTGTGGTTTTTTTTATCTCTTTTGTTTAGCTATGGGTGCATATGGGTATGAGTACCAAGCCTGAAGACTTTGAGCTCTGTGCACGACTTGAGAACATCAATCTGGCAAAAGGAGGTTATTTTGGTTTATCCGCAGCCACAGGAGGATTAGCAGGTCACTAAACTTGACATCCAAGTCTTTTGGGATATTTTAATGTGACTTTTTTCAGAGAGGAAAATGCATTTGAGAGTGATCTCTTAATCAGGGTTCTTCAGAAAATTTAGTAGATTGGATTGAAAGGCACATTGTGCTTTTCAAGCGGTGCAATGTGGACATACCGCATTTCCTTGAATAGGCACTAATAAGCTCTAATAAGTGCCCTCCCCCAAATAAGCACTTACTCTCTAGGCCTTAATATCAAACAAGTGCCCTCCCTCTAACAAGTGCCCCTCTCACCTCCCCATCACCCTCTTAAAGAGTAGGGATACAAGAGGAATGTGATGATCTGCAAATCATTGATTCGCGAGGATGATTAAGTACCCTCCCTCCAATAAGCTCCCCTCGCTATACCCAAAATTTTAAATGGGTGCCTGGGCACTTATACAAGGAAATACGGTAAGTAATGGGAGTGGGTTGTGCTCCCACTTTGGGAGTCTGGGGACTTCCTGACTTCCCCAGTAAAATTTTTATGTTGGGGGCTCTTAAAAGTGCATTCCATTATCAAACAAAAGTGCTGATGCAGGACTCAAAAAAAGTCCAATCCATAGAAAGTAGAAAGTAGATTTCTAGATTTTTCATTCAGGGCAAGTAATGTTTAAACTTTACTTGCTAATTGCCCAATGGGTAAGGGTCCAGGCAAGTCATCTTCTAACAAAATCGTTAACTATAAAGACAAGCAAGAATTGGCCCCAGGCAAGAATAATGTGAGAGCTGCTTACCCAAAGGACAGGCTTGAATTCAAGTTTCTTTAAGCTAGTAGCTGGGGCTTCTGTGTTGACTTTAAAGCTGCAATTCCTGGTTGCAGGAGCTTCCCGGGAAATTCTGCTCAATACCCTGTTCTTTCTGCCTTCTCTTTTTACTTAAGAATCGAATGTACAAGTGGATATACTACTTTTGGAGAATACTGAATCAGCAGTAACCTAATTAATGTACAGTAGTGGGTGGTAATTGCCCCTTGTCAAGTTTTTCAATTTTTAAATGTGTTGTATTAATTGTTTGCAGATGACCATGATGTAGTGTCTTTTATAACCCACTCACTTACTCCACCAAAGAAGGAGGGAGAGGTAATCACTGTTGTATTTATAATGTCTCAGTGATAGACAGGTCTACAGGTAGGTACATGTAGGTAGGTAGGTAGGTAGGTAGGTAAGGAGTTGCTATAGGTAGGTATGTAGGGTAGGTACCGGTAGGTGGAAACAGAGGTTTTGTAGGGAGGGAGGAAGGGAGGTACCGGTAGGTAGGTATGTAGGTAGGTAGGTAAGGCATCGCTAGGTTGGTACTTGAGGTAGGTAGGTAAGGAGTAATCTGTTGTCAGGTAGGTACACAGAGTCATTATTTAGTGAAGTTAGTACATAACACTAATAAAATAACACTAATAAAGTCTAACACTAATAAACTTCCTGCCTTGATTTTAAGTTGCATCTGAATTAAATACCTGCCTTTTTTCTTTTTTCCAGGGTGAAACCGGTATGAGTGAAGAAGAGCAGAAGAAGCTTACTCAGCAATATGAGGAATATCAAAAAAAATTAGAGCAACAGAGAGAAGAGTAAGTAAACATCTAGAGGTCTATTATCAATGCTGCATTCTGATTGGTTGAGCTACTACTAGGCTATATGTTATAGCCCACTAGTAGCGAAAAGCACCAGCTTTGAAAACCAATACAATGGCGCCTGAATCACGTTGTGCTAGTTAAAGTTGCTTTCTCTCGATATTTTTGACCAACTAGTTGGATTTTACTAAAACAATATTATTATTCCTCTCGCCCTCATGGCCTCTGAGTCAATAGCCCATTTGGCCTTCGGCCTCATGGACTATTGACTCACTGCCCAAGTGTTTTATGTCTCTGAGGAGTGTTCGAACATAGTGCTTTTGCATGACTTCATAGCTTTTTGTTTGGATTCATCATTTCCCTCTCAGTTGAGCATTAGTTAGAAGAGAATTTGTTTTACCTTTATGACTTTTGGCGACCTAGGGGTTGTCATGGGACATGTCATACTGAGTTGTGCCATAGTTTTCTCATATTATACTAGCACCAGATGGGTCAAAAGCCTTAAATTCAGTGATTCTGGGTCATGTCTAATACCGGCAAGGTGTGGCTTTGTTGCAATAAAGCACAAAGAAACAATGGCAAAACTGTCAATTTCAACGGTCCCTTGGGAAGAAATAACGTCATGCATGATTCAAAATGGTGACTCTCATTTGTAACACTATTTTGTTTATCTCAAAGGAAGAATGTCAATGAGAGAGAATGGACTCTCAGGGTTAAGGGAACAATTAGTAAAAAGAAAGATATTCATTGTGATCATTTGCATCTGACCTTGTCCTTCAATTCATCAGCATACTCAGCAAATTTTTCTGTTTCCTTAAATATATGTCTTAATCATTTCGATTTTTGAGTCTTAAATCATTGTTAAATGTTGTTACAGGTACAAAACTGCCCATCCTGATAGAGTAAAGGCACCAGAAACACAGGTAATTTAACAACAAACTTAAAGCAAATATTAAAAAAAATTCATCTTTTTAAAATGCCTAATACTTTGACCCGTCCAGTCATTTCGGTCGGAAAAAAATGAAATGCCCCTTTTCATTTGACAAAAGTGTTGTCCTCAGTACTGCTCTTTTGTATCCTGCTTACAAGAACAATAACCAAACACGCGGTGGCTTGGGTCGGGTCTGTGCAACCGGAATATACCGTTCCATTGTGCAGGTGGAATTTCCGAAATTTCAAACCGGAATTTTTGTTGAATGGAAAGCGCCCAGGGTTAAAGTTTGGGCCTCTTTGAAATAGTCCCAGTGTGCAGTTCAATACAATTTGCCACTTTACAAGCCAGAAAGAAACTGGGATTGTAAACTAGGGACAGGGAAAAAATTGGCCAATAGCTGACTGGTGTGCTCTTAGTAACCATCTCAGAAACAACTGCTCGCTCCAGTGTCCTCTTTTGAAAGTGGCGAATAAGGCTTGTTCGTTTTAGCTAGTGGGAGAAGGAATGACATTCACAGTGTATGCTCTTGTTTTAGTATGAAAATGTTTATGAACGAGATGTTCGTCTGGTTTATGAAGGACAGAATGCAATTCATCAGATGATAAGGTGAGATATTACAAAATTAATGAGCATGAAAACTTGGTAAGGCTAGATCCCAAAATATATTTGAGCATTAATGTGGATACTTCCACTATAGGGGAAAAATAAACAAACAACCAAACATCAAAGAGGGAATCAAAATGAGTCTGTAGCCGGTAAATTAGCGGCGTAATTGTTAACAAGAATTGATTTTACATCGCCACTGATCAACTTTGCTGAAAGCATTCTCCCACACGTAAAAAAAAATGTCCGCGTGGGCTAGATTACCCCTGAGAGCCGGTGAAACAGAAAGCATCTTAACAGTGGATCTTTAGAAATTGTTAAAATCCTTTATGCCAATCTGGCAGGAATGATTGATGGCTGATTGTGGAAAATTTGCTAATATTTGATAAACACCCGCACCAATCCATGCAACAGACAGCATAATTATTTCCCTGTAACTGGAACTTTCTGTATTTTTGCCGTTTAAGGTGGCTAGACTGGATTTTTTGGGGGGATACCTCCCAAGTTTGAGCATTAACTACGTCGCCATGAATAAATCCTCCCAAAAAAATCCAGTCGAGCCACCTTAAGTTTGATTAGAAGCCAATTCACAGGTATACTTTAAATAAATGTATAAATGTGTGATTTAACTATAATTTGGAGTTATACCCGTCCATGGTGAACTTAGAAAGTAGGGGGTGAACTTGTAAGGGGCTAATTCGCTTGGGGGCGAACTCACTGATATTCCTGTCTTTACTTTGTTGCAGCAACCTTCATAACAAAGTTGGGGAGCTTACAACACAAATCAACACACTATACTCATTTGTCACCTCAGATCATAACAAGTTGAGCCACGTGGTAACACAAGATCAAACTATAAACAGACAGGAAGTGAACACACTAATAAACATGCAGAACCAACTTACTGCTAAATTACACGAGATTAGGTAAGTACAAATTTCAAATTCACCAGTGGTGACGTAGCGGCAACGCCCGAACAAGGTCACTTAAAAAAGTAAAAAGCGCTGAAACCAAAAACACTTCTCGATCAGAACTTGTAATGGCAGAGCGTGACAGAAGTGTTGTCCAATAACCTAGGGATACCCAAAATTTTGTTTTATTTTCATGGAGCATTAAATTTTGGTAACACTGCCCCTTTTAATGGTTCGTGGAAAAAATGTCCGCAAGAAGTTTGAATAATGGCCATTCCTCTGAATTTTGTGCTGTTTAACATGAAGCTCGACCTCCGCAAACATCAACAGCGGAGTCCATTCCATTGAGAGATGTTGCGGAAGCACTAATCACTGTCATCAACGGTCATTCAATAATTTTCAGGGCTAAGCTCGTGAAACGGTTGTAAATATAACGTGCGTATACTCCCTTTAGCCTGCTCCGCTGCGGAACCAACATCAGAAGCAGGAGGCAGCTGTGTAGAGGCTTTTTCAAAATGGGAACCTTTACTTTTGTGACAATTTAATACTGAAATTTGTCCATTTTATATTTGACAGTAATTCTATAAATCAAGGAGGGAATATTGAAAGGAGAGATGTTGGAGATTCAGCTGGTGTAAACTCGAAGCTTAGTGATGTGCAGACTGNTGCAGCAACCTTCATAACAAAGTTGGGGAGCTTACAACACAAATCAACACACTATACTCATTTGTCACCTCAGATCATAACAAGTTGAGCCACGTGGTAACACAAGATCAAACTATAAACAGACAGGAAGTGAACACACTAATAAACATGCAGAACCAACTTACTGCTAAATTACACGAGATTAGGTAAGTACAAATTTCAAATTCACCAGTGGTGACGTAGCGGCAACGCCCGAACAAGGTCACTTAAAAAAGTAAAAAGCGCTGAAACCAAAAACACTTCTCGATCAGAACTTGTAATGGCAGAGCGTGACAGAAGTGTTGTCCAATAACCTAGGGATACCCAAAATTTTGTTTTATTTTCATGGAGCATTAAATTTTGGTAACACTGCCCCTTTTAATGGTTCGTGGAAAAAATGTCCGCAAGAAGTTTGAATAATGGCCATTCCTCTGAATTTTGTGCTGTTTAACATGAAGCTCGACCTCCGCAAACATCAACAGCGGAGTCCATTCCATTGAGAGATGTTGCGGAAGCACTAATCACTGTCATCAACGGTCATTCAATAATTTTCAGGGCTAAGCTCGTGAAACGGTTGTAAATATAACGTGCGTATACTCCCTTTAGCCTGCTCCGCTGCGGAACCAACATCAGAAGCAGGAGGCAGCTGTGTAGAGGCTTTTTCAAAATGGGAACCTTTACTTTTGTGACAATTTAATACTGAAATTTGTCCATTTTATATTTGACAGTAATTCTATAAATCAAGGAGGGAATATTGAAAGGAGAGATGTTGGAGATTCAGCTGGTGTAAACTCGAAGCTTAGTGATGTGCAGACTGCGATTGAATCACTGACTCACTCAGTAAACCATATGTCAACTCAACAACTAGTAAGGAACAAATTGTTCACTTCATACTTATACTTAAGGTTGGCTTAACACTGGATTTTTTCTTACGAGGTGAAGTCAGTGGATAAAACTCCCGCTTCTCTTGCCCGGGCCTCGCACGGATAATACGACCATCTTCCAATAAGCAAGAAAGAAATCATTCCTGATATCTACTTAGAGCTTCCACTCAAACTGCTTTCTTGTCCGAGCATTGAATTCCCTGGAAACACACGCTCTCTCTCGAGTTCTATCACGCTTTTGAAGTCCCACCTTATCAATTATGTACATGCCATCCTTTTTAGCTTCTGCATAGTTGTTTGTGATGCAGTTTTCTATCGCATTAAGTTTTCTTAGCGTCCAAATCTCACCCGTGAACTGATTTTTCTTTTTGTTCTTTCCTTTTCAGATGGGAGGGCAAGAAAAGAAAGATTGCCCCCCTCCTCCTCCAATGCCGCAATGTATAGGTCCTGGTTACTTTGTTGTTTTAATTGTATCTCAAGTTATTATGCTTGTTGGCTACATCGCCTACCAGAATCAAAAAGAGGCTGCAGCCAAGAAATTCTTTTAGGATTCTATCTTAAAGTGACCTCCCACAAACTGGTCTGGATTCCAGGCCTCGCACAGAGTGGTTGTCCCATAATTCTAGGCGTGCATGCACCAAAGGCTGCACTTTTAAGAAAATGTGGCGACAAAAATGTAAAGGATTTACCAAAAAATGTGTCAGAACAAATATTTGCACTTTTAATATTGAACTTGAAGGGACTGTGTCACGTGGCTCTGCTGTGGCTCATTTTCTTTACAATACCTAGTACTTACGCGTCCGTATTCCGGCGCTATGGATCTTGAGAAATTACTTGTATTATGGCAAAATCAGAGCTCTGTGTCAAACAAATATGCCTCCCTGGCATTATTTCAAACGTTACAATTGTTGAAAATCTGTAAGGCTTGCACTGAAGTTTTCAAAACAACAAGTGCAATCCGTTTCAGTTTAATTCAAGTTTGCATTCCGTGCCTCATGCCTTTTGTATTTTCTCTGTTATTTATACCTCTTTTTAACGTTTTATGTCGGTGGTTATTCTGAGGCAGTTCCCACTCTTTGAATTTAAATTAATTTCGTGGCACAGCTCCTGGCACAGCTCCTTTGAGCTGTGAGAATCGTATGGAATGACGTGAAATTTTTATTACTGGGGAAATGTTGGACAGCGTTTTTCTTTAAGTAAAGTGCTGGTTTGTTTTGAACGTTTAGTAATCTAGGTGTCCTGAATAATGTTTCACGCTAATGGGTATGTTAAAACAACAACAACAACAACAACAACAACAACAAACAAACAAAAGCCTGAAAGCCAATAAATGCGAATCTTATAATTGGATCCAACATTTTGTAAAATTAAATTTTTGTTAATCAAACGATTGCAGTTGGTAGTTGTCTCTTGAGTCTTGAGGCATACTAGCATTTTTAATTTTTTTTTCCAAATTTTGTGTCATTTGTGATAAATTAGGACTTTATTTTATTGCTTAGAATCCATTGCATATTTATCAATTCTCCCATTTAGCAAAGCTTCAGTCCCACAACTTCTTGTCCAGGGGAATCAAATGTTTTAATGTTCTATATTAGCGTGCCTGATTGGAGTGTTTGTAGGTGGATCTACGTCTCTCCAGGGCTAGAGAGAGGGAAAAAGAAAGCGCGTGGGGGACAATGGGAAGGGGAAAGAAAAACATATGAGAATGCCACCTAGTTCCAGTCTTTCTCGGAAATCCGGTGCCATCTTGAATGCATTATATGGCAGAGGTTGGCAGAGGCTCCCGCCTTTTCTCTCTTCCCATTGTCCCCCGCGCGCTTTCTATTTTTCGATTATTGCTATTTTTATTGGGATACCCAGCGGGAGCCTCGGCGGAGGAGCGAGGGTCTTCGTCAAATGCCCAGTTCAAGTAGCCTGCGAGCATGCTTTCCATCTGCGGCAGTCGGGAGAAGTCACGCGAGACCCACATGCGAGTAAGTGGTGCGTTATCCCTTGTCTCGCTTCGCTCGCCATAATTGGAGAGCTTGCTCGCTGGCTAAGTTCAAGCGTCGAAGTTTACATGTGAACAAACTAAATGCCAAATCGCACAAAATATGTCGTTCTCACTCATTAGCGTTAGGTTCGTCCCATGGGAAGTTAGACCTTTGACCCTGCCCAAGAACTCGATTCATTTCTCAAGCGTGACCATAAACATAACTATGATGCGTTTTCAAGCGTATTTTTCCCCTTCCGATGCATTAAATCATTTTAGACTGACATCATCGAGTATGTTATCCATAGTCTTTTTCGCATATTTATAGTTGAGGTCAGTGAGAATAATTTAGTTAAAAAATCAAAAACATTTAAAAAGGAAAAATAAGATGCCGGGCAGAGTTGTTCGAAGCCACGTTTCGTGTTTTAACTACCAGTTGCCATGGTAACATTAGCCTCGAAGTGTGACAGTCTCGACGAAGAGGAGATCAGTCTATTCCAGTCAGCTCTCCTCCCCATCCCCGCCCAATTGTTCTATTTTATTTTTGCGCCCCTCTGGACTGGAATAGGCTAGGAGGAGATAGAAAAAGCCTGTCTCACCCCTTCGAGATTGACTGTTTCTTTTTTCAGAACACAGCCTTATAACATCTGTTTCCAGGCTAAACGGGTTTTGAATAACTTGGTTCTGCTGCTGTCTTCCTTTCTGCGACAGTCTTAATTTTATCCCTGATATTTTCATCCTGGTGTCTTCGTAATCTTCAGATAGCTTGTAAACAATATTATGCATTTCAATAAAATAAAATTTTAGAATTGTTCGCAACTTCAGTGGATTTTAATTTCACTAGCTATGATTCTGCGTTAACCCTTAAGCCCTAAGAGTGATCGGTATCAAAAGTCTCCTTGTGATATCAATCCTTCATAGAACAGATTGGTGATGAGAATTAACGAGATGATCACACAAGATACTATGAGTTGACACTTCAAGAACTTCTCGCTACTACTTTTAGAGGAAACGTATGGGGACAGCAAACGGGAATTTGAATTTTGATATTAAGGCTTAAAAGGGTTAAATGGAGGAGGCTGACATTATATGGACTAGACTGCGAGCAGTCTCTCTTTTTCTTCAGATTTAGTGAGAGCAATGCACGCGCGCGGGAGCGGCGAAGCCGCGAGACGCGCGAAACGAGGGCGGCAGCCTGAGAAGAAAAAAGTGCCTCTCCCGTCTCGCGCCATCAGTCACGCGCGAGGCCATTTGCGTGTCTCGCGTTTTGCTCGACGGACTACAGAAAAAAGAGAGACTGCTCGTAGTCTATATATGGACAGCCGGGTAACCCCACCTAAGCAGGTTAATTACCTCACCTCTGGGGTACCCATGTAAACAGGCTTATCCAAGCGGAAACAGTAAGCTACGTATTAACGCAAACGGCCCAGGTGCCTTGCGCGCTTTAAAAATACCCATAATGCACCTGGGTAGTTGGTAGTCCCAGGATTAGAGTTTAATACGCTCTTGATTCTGCGCACTAAAAGGTAGCTTTCCATTCTTGGTTTGCAACCACGTGAGAAGGCGTCATGTTGGTGGTAAATACAAGAATTCATAGAATTAGTTAAGTTCAGCAAAGAGAGGTCCTTTTCTTCTTGACCCCTTGCATGGGCATACTTCCTTTTCCTCTTGATAGTCTTTTCAACGTACCTGGCTCAGTTTGGTAAAAAAATCAAAATGTTTATCAAAGGTGACAGGCAAGCGTGCTTACCGAGATGCTGACATCTCAAGAGCTAACCTTGCCAAGGTTAAGAACGCGCGAGCGAGAGGTCAAAGGAAGGTCTCGCTACGCGCCTTGTAAAACCAATTTTAAGAAAGAAAGAAAAAAAGCCTATCGTCTGATTTGCAGTCTAGTACTCCTCTGTTGTATTTGCCAGTTTGCTGACAATGCACATTGATATCCTGCTGATTTGCTGAATAGCATCTGCACTTCGCACCACGAAAATAGGTAAGAGGGAGAGTCAGGGAGCATCGAGACACCGAGGAGCGAGCCTACAGTTCTCGACAAAATTTTACATAAACGACCCATCCTTTCTGAAAGAAAAAACGTGTAGTCCACTCCATGAATTTTCTATCAATATGCGATTAAATTCTGGACTATTTTGGGCATGTAGGCGTTTAATTATATTACTGCTGCACTTCGGTAAACGATCGAGTTTTAGTGAAATATTCTCCTACTTTAGAGTCTACCGCGTGACATTAACCCATTCGCTCCTGAAAAGCTAGTCAAGCCGTTTTTTGTACGTGTCTGGCTAAGAACCAAAACGCTATATATTGTTAAGTCGAGCATTGTGGTCACTTTGCTGCCTTCGTTCCTGATGCTTTAATTTATCAGCTTCCGAGGTTCGGGCACGCGTTTCTACTACTACAGCTTATTACCGCTTACATACTTTTTAACGCTTTCGCATGATCGAAAAGACCAATGCACCTCTACTTCTACTTACTTTCTCTCTCTTTCACGCTTTCACATCGAAAAGAAATAAGTAAAAGTAAAAAGAGAAAAGAGTAATTACAAAACTTTAAATAATTTTCTGCTATAATTACCCTGCGAGCAGAGGATGCATTTTCGTGGTATGAGCTGGCGTGCGAGCTTCAGTATACCGCGAAAATGGTATGCTCTAATCGTCGAGGCGCAGAATTTCAAATTTTCGGGTTATCTCGTGTATTTTACCATGGGCGGATCTAGGGGTTGAAATTTTGTATTATTTCTAAGAATTATCAGTAAAATAAATAGTACTGTCTAAAAAGCTGCCAAGTGTCCCGGCCACCCCTTTCTAAACTATCTCGATCCGCCCTGTTTCCTTTCCGCTTTTTCTCCCTCCCGTCTCTTTGACTTAATTTTTTGGGGAAAACAGTGAGGAATTTCAGACTTTAGGATAAGTTTGAAGGAAGTGCAGGGGGGTATAAAGTGGAAAGAAAGGCAGAAAGAAAGAAATACACTTTATTTGAGTGTCAATGTATTTAGTACGAAAGTACTAATTGGGGACACTATTTTTTACGTCTTCTACTGGAGACGGGACCTCCATTTTACGTGGTCATCCGAGCCACGCAAAGGTCTAGCCATTTGCAGGGCAAAGGTAGTACCTTTGCTACCCTTACCCTTACCTTCATTTCTCAGTTATTTTAAGACCCTGAGTATTGGTCCGGTCCCGGTAATCGAACCCGCGACCTCCTGCTCTGCAGTCAAGTGCTCTTCCGACTGAGCTTATCCTGATTTTAATCGGGTCTACTTCACATAATGATGGTGTTTTGCCACCTGACCTGTTTGACTGAGTCGTCAAGGAGTCGTGCTCATTCGAAAATGGTTTGAAAGATCTCTTCACAAAGTTATCTATGACCTTTTAAAACGGATGACGTCACAAGCAGTACAAGGATATTAGGGCCATTTATACGAGGAAAAATAAGACGCGTCTTACATAAGACGCGAACTTTCCGTATAAACGGCATATGTCGTCTAAAATAAGACGCGGCTCAGCTAAGAGGCGTCTTATTATATAAGACATGCTCGTATAAATGGTACAGTTGCGTCTTATTTTTCCTCGTATAAAGTGGCCCTATTGAGACTATTAAGACTAGTACAAGACGTACAACTGTCAGACTTAATCTTGGATCTACCTCTCTTAGTGTATTGCTTGTTTCATACCCCACTACCTAAGATATATAACTTAAAATAATTAATATAATGTTATATCATAGCAAATATAATTTTAGATTTCATTTTTGGGAGTTGACATTGAAAACTCTTAGTTAAGCCAAATCCCTTCACTTATATATCTTTTAGTTTCTGTTATCTATATGCCTGTCTAATTGTAATGTTAAAACCCATTATTTTTTATTAACCTGTGTATTTCCTTTGTAAAGTGAAATAAAACCTGCCTTGAATCCACACAGGCAGGGGAAAGGATGTGGATGCGTTAATGAAACCCAAAAAACAAAAAAGATTAATTTTTCTTAGTACACCAGTACATGTAAAACTTAAATGGAATAGTTTCTAAAGGAATTCCCTTATCTTTAAAATGCTTTTTAGTTACATCATTGAACAGATCCTGGAAATCTTTCTTAACTTTTTCACTCCCACCTGCTAACTGAGAAAAAGATGAGAACATCTTGAAAGCATGATCAAAAGAACTTGTTCTAGAATATTTGAAGTCTATACATTCCTCTGGGTTGCTAAATAAGCCTTGTGAGAGATCAGTGAACACTTTTCTCCACTCTTGCATGAAAGGAAAAACCAGATTATAGTTCTCATCTAAAATACGAAGAAAATTTTTTATCTCTTT
>CALNXI010003205.1:0-35244 GCA_942486025.1 Porites evermanni
TTCAAGGACTTTTTAAGACTGTGCGAACCCTGAAAGAATACTACTGAAACATGCCTGATTTACTTGAGCGATGGCAATGCGAGCCTGATTAGCGGAAACTATATACTGAATTGCTTTCTTTATTATTAAACAAATCACTTTCCCTCACTTTTGAATCACATTTGCGGGTAAATTGATTTTTCTACTTTTCTTATCACTTTGTCACAAAAGATACTACAGGAGGTATATTCTTTGGTTTACTTATTTATTCTCTTTATTCCCACCGTGCACCAAAAGTTGACCTTGAACGGGGTCTGGAAGGGTATTTTCGGGATCCGGGAGTTCACCAAAATACGGAGCAGGAATCGGGAAAAGGTGAGACATCTTAACGGGAAACGGGATTTTATAGCTACCACTGGAAGCGGGATTCGCAAAAATTTAAGCACGGAATGCTGAATTTCTTTTTTGCATGTATGTTGGGAATTCGGTAAATTATACGTTTGAAGGGCAAATGCGAATCAACTAGGCGTGCGTTGTGTTGTTTCCTTTCAAACTGAACTATAGTTAGTTTCTATTTTGTTTTATTCATCATTTTTGAAAACAAAAGAGGGATTCGTGAAAGCGGTGAAAAAAAAAATAGCGGGATGCGGGATTTTCGTGAAAAGGAGCGGGAATGAGGGATCAGGGGTTCGTGTCTCGAAAGACCCGGTAACTTTACGGGCCCGAAGGCAAATTATTTTCAAATTCAATTTCAGTTTATTTATCAAAACCTGTTGAATAGTAGTACAGTTCGTAGCTCATTTACTGGTCAATTTCGCTTCGTTAACTGTATCATTTTCAAAATTATTGAAACTTTGATCTTGAATGCAAACATGGGAAACATAAAACAGTTTTTCGGGCCCGAAAAGCTGAGGGACTTTCGAGAAACAGGCCCCAGGAAGTCTGTTATAGTATGTTGCACAGTTCCTGCCCGAAACAGCTTCGTTCCAGTAACCCGCCAAAAATAATGGAGCTATACTTCTACGACAAAAAAGGTGAAGAATAATAGCATTTTTTTCAAGCTAGAGAGAGCCCATTTGTAAAATAAATCCGTGTACGTTTAAAGTAGAAATAAATGTGTAGATTTAAAGCAGAAATACAAAGAAACTAAACAGAAAAATTGAGACCAATTTTGAGTCTTAAGATCAAATTTTCCTAGCCGCCAATTTGTGAATTCCCCCTTTGAAATTAACAAAGATTCCTCAACAACTTATAAAACAGAGTCCTGAAGTGCACTGTCTGCACACCTAACCAAAACCCCACCCAGTAACGTCCTAAACTCGTAAATTGCGGCACATATCACAGGTTAATACTAAAAAGGCAGCTTATCAAAGACTTAAAATTTAAATAATTTAAACAAATGGATATAGGGATGCTCGTAATAACGATGAGATGGCAACTTTTGTCCTGATTACGAGGGAGGCTATTGTTTAGATTACAGTTTTTGTCGGGTTGTATGCTGACGTCCGGTGGAAACCTAATAAAACGAGCACCTTTAAACCCAATAAAACGAACGATGCTCCTTACTCTGGTTATTAGTAAATTATACGAAAAAAGACCCCAATAAATCGCACCCCGTAATATAAAGGAATACAAGTTACCACTCCCTTACTTCGAGACATCAGTTCCACTGACCACGACCTCGTACTTTTAAAATCTCCCACGGTGACACATACGGGAGGGTATTTAATGGGTTCACTTCCAGGGAGCGTAGGACCCAGGAGGCCCCGAGCAAGATTAAGAGGTATTAAGCTATGGTGAATCAGGCGGGAAAGGCCGCGCAGCAGTCTAGCAACCGGTATACATTCTCTTCCTACTCAATCACCACTTTGCGAATATTTTTGAAGTAACTGAATTTTGGGTGCCACAGCTGACCCCTCGACAACTTCGTTCTTAGGATCTCCCTCTCCTTCCCCCGGGGGTTTGGACCCTCCGATGCATCTATCACTGGGAAAACAATTTCTAGTTCGAGCGGTCAGAAATTTGTATCAACAGATAGGGCCATTGATACCGGCAAAAGACCTTAGGGCTCGTAATTTAATTATATTCGCTGAAATTGAAGGCTTGTTTAACAGCCACTGATGTCTTTCTTTTTCTTGCGGTGCCATCTTGTCTCCTGCGGGTCAAAACCCCTTTGCGCATGCCCCATTAGAGCCCAATCAGGAGTCTTGGCCATGTAGTCTAAGGCAGTAAAACTCTCTGTTCCATTGCTTTCTTCATATTTCTGCATCTATTGGGAAAAGTTACAAACAAGTTAATTAAATGTAGAGCCATGAACCTCCAGTCATGTTCAATACTGCCGCACTGTTACGGACCGTTAAGAGCAGTTGACGGATCGTCACTCCTTACAAACCGTCAAAAGCTACCAAGAGCCCGTATTCTGAGCACATACGAAGCGTGTATCTCATTATTGTATCAATGAACAGCGTGTTATGATTCGTACGATCAGTTCGATCCGTACAGATGGTAACGGTCCGTATACTTGATTGATACGGATCGTAAATTCGTCGTTACGTAAATCGTAAAGCTAAACAAGCACTCTTCAAATCTACGGACCGTTACAGTGCAGGTGTATTGGACAACCTGGTGGGTGAGCCAATAGAGAATTTTTCACAGCTTTTGTAAAATAACTTTCAATGAAAGAAAGTTTGTTGGTTGCCTATGGCTTTATCGATTTATTTTTTCCGATAAGAAAACGTGATTTATCCCCCTTAATTCACCAAAGCGAATATTCAATCTACAAGATCTTTTGTTACTAGAGCAAAGAGAAGCCCTAGGTTCAAACCTCGATTATAACCAAGGGCCTGTTTACATGGAGGTGGGAGTCCCCAGGTAGGTGAGATAACCCGCTTAGGTGGGGTAACCCACCTGTCCATATCTCTTATTTTGATTGGATCACATTTACAGGATAGGTGGGGTGACTCGCTGCCGGTTACCTCACCTACCTGGGGTCCCCCATCTCTATGTAAACAGGCCCTAAGAACACTCGCTGGATAAATTCCATGACGACTATCACAAATCGCCTGATGAAGTACGCACTCAAAACGCCGCGATCACCAATTATCGTTTGAGATAAATGATAAACCAGCCATTATACACATACTACAATGAATGAGTTTCTTAACATGTTTAAAATAACAATATACATTGCAGGTTTAACAAATTCAAAATCAGTAAAAATTGAAAACCGAAAAAAGCTCGGACTTGTGCTCCGTTTGCGGTAAATTGGTTTTATGGACAAAAAATATTAAACTGCTTTTATAGCCAAAGGTTTGACATGAATGGTGCTCAATCAAATCAAAAGAGGAAGAAATACATAGAATGCCGAAACTCACCAACTGGTGAAATACTGGGTAGTCGATCCACGTATACCAGCCGTCATCTTTCTTGAACTGCAAATACAGTGAAATCCCTTGTAAGTACCTACAATTTTCCGGATCAAGATAACTAGCCCTCTTGTATATTTGAAGCAAGAGACAATAATCCTTTTTAGATTCCAAAATAAGTTGTCTGGTACTGCTTCTGAAATGCATTAAAACCCAGCAACTAAGAACCGACATTTTAAGAACCTGTTAGGCTAAAATTCGCCAGTTAAGCCCTCTCTATATAAGAATCTGTTAAGCCTAACATTTGAAACAGGTTCTTATTTCTAAAACTGATCTATGAAAAAATTCTGTACACTTGGGCAAAGAAGATAAGTCAATATTCAGAATCTTCTTTGGAGACAAAGGTGCCTCATCACTCCAACTGCAATGTAAGGTATGCAGGTTTTATTCGAGGAATAAGCTGAAACACTGAATACTCTTAGCTATACTGTCTTTTTTTTTCTTCAGAAAATAAGAACCTATTTAAGAATCTAAATAGGCTAAACTTGTGCTAACCACCATTTACATAAGAACCTGTTTAGGGTAACTTGGAAATATCCAGATTCTTAGTCGCGGGGTTTTACAAACGTACTTGTGGTGTAAGAGTAAGTAGACATCAGACATTAAAAGACTGGTACTCAAAGACTGGTACAGCTCATGATATTTTACATGAACACTTATGGCAGGGATGATGCAAATGTATTAAGTAGTTATCAGGCATTAAAAGACTTAGAGAAATCATGGAGAAATTTACAATAGCAAAAAACAAGAAGCTTCCTTGGAAACAAACATGTGCAAGCACATCGTGAAAGAGAACAAAAAGAGAAGATAAGAGAGAAAGGAATGTTCTAGCCTTGAACAAAGTTAAATCGTACCTTTTTATGAGCAATGAGGAGGCAATTGGAATGTTCGTGTTCACAAGCGATCTCGTAATCAGGCAGCAAGTCAGCGAGCTGCTGAACGAAGCCGATAACCTGAGGAATATAATCCAAAGAAATACAGTTTTATTTGATAAAGTTTGTTTGCAACAAACGTTCTAGCACTTTCTGGTGCTAAGTTGGTTTGCAGAATTTTTTTACTTGTCACTTATTCAATGTTATCCACACAGAAAACTACAAAGGAACCGTAATCCTTTCCCTTCTAGACTGATTAATGGTCAGATTATTTGTCATTCCAACTTTTGCATGCATCTGCGGACAAAATCCCGAATGGTGTACCTATTCAAATATTATTTTTTACTTTGGCTCTTATCAGCATAGCGTGCGAATACAGACGAGAGAAGCAACGACCAGAAATACGTCTGCGTTCGCAGGCTATTATTAGCAGTGAAAGGATTCACTAAGGGCGCTTTCCATTTGTCAGGACTGGCTGGCCGGACCATTGCCCGACCAGTCAATTTGAAGATAAAATAGGCTTTTTTCAAGAGCTTTTGCTAAAAACCATCTCTTTCCATACTATTCAGGATTTGACTGATCTGGCTGGAGAGTTTTGATTAAAAGGGAAATTATCATTGCGACGAGAATGGTCTGACCGGTCACTTCTGACAAATGGAAGGCGCCCTAAGAGTAGGGAAAAGGGCATCAAGTCATTGTTATGAACTAATTTTACCTAAGATTTCTTATTCAGTCCCTACAAATACCTCTTCATGCCACGGTACATTCTCCATTGTTAGAGTTGACGCTTTAGACTCCCCACAGTACGTTACACCCTGAAACGAGAAAGAGCTGTTTAGCTAACGTCTACGACAGGTTTACATATGGAACATTAAGTTAAGTTTCTCGGGCGGATATGAAAAGTTTACACTGGTATGGCACCGTGTACAAGCAGTCAATTAGTGAGCTTAAAAAAAGACGTTTTTGGACCACGCACGTCAACCGGAAGTAAGGCCTTTTCTCTTTTAACATACCTTGACGCTACCAAATGTGTCTTGCTATGTATTCTTACCTTTACTGAGACGAATTGCCAGAAAATTTGGGAAAAATTGCTGCCCAGTAACGCAAAACGACCACTTCCGGTTGACGCGCGTCACTCAAAAACGACCTTGCTTAAGTTCCCTATTAATGATGACGACACTTAATAGGGCAAATACCGTAAACTGCCGCTTAAACGCCCTGGGCTTACACATCTTCGAAAGGGGTTTTAGCAGGGCATATAAACCGAGGGGCTTTTATCCTAGGGGATTTATAACCGGAATAGGAAAAGCGCTTCGAAACACGCTAAAGCAGTGCTGATTAAAATATGTTTTACATGTACTGGTGTCAGTCCAATTATGATCTCTTGCTGGTGTTTAATTAAGCTTCAAACCGTCATATTAAATCGAACTGTCTGTCCTCTTCCTCTTAGTCCCTAGGATATTTACGGGTGGGAAAATTATAAATTAGTTATAGTGTTGAATTTTTTTAAAAAAATTGTTGTTGTCGTCGTCGTTGTTGTTGTAATTCATTTCAATACATTAGGAGAGGAGGGGGCTCATTTAATCTGATGTATTTTTTCTTTACAGTTAGATCGGCTTATAAACGGGGGAGCGTATGAGCGACAGTTTACGGTACTCTTTTGTTTTACTTCCTGCGGCATAAGTTGCCAATTTTCGGCGCGTTCCAGTTGTGTATATTCTCTACGCTATACGTAAAATGTGCTCGTACTAAGTTACCTTTACTTCAATAAAGTCGGGCTGACCAACAGATACCAAGTCAGCATAGTTTTGGAGTTCTTCGCTGTTCCACGATTTCACCAAAGTCAGGCGATATACAGTTCTCTGACCCTAAAAAGAAAATATTTTAGTAAACAGTTACCTTGTAGGCCATGTAGGCCTTTAGAGTGGCTGGCATCGAATGCGTCCTGTATTAACAACAACGACAACAACATTTTTCATATACTGTATGTATAACACGGAAATACAAGGCAAAAAAACCGAATCAATTAAGGTTTCTGAGAAACTGCCCACCTACCCCTCCCCTAAGCCAACATTATCACTTAGTTCTCACTTAGGGCAAAATGTTGGCTTGGGGGGGGGGGGGGGGACGGGGGGGGTTTTCCAAAAAAAACTAAGGCGGGGAAGTTTGGGGGGGGGGGGTAACAACAACAGGCCCGGGGGCTGTCTTTGGTAAAAAGGATTTTTTATATAATGTGAATGGGAAATTTTCTTTTTTTTGTACTTCCCAAAAAAAAAAGCAAAAAAACCCAAACAAATAAAGGTTTTGCGAAACTGCCCCCCCACCCCTCCCCGAAGCCAACCTTTTTCCGTTGTTTCCCCATAGGGGCAAATGGTGGGGTGGGGGGGGGGGGGGGTACGTGGGCAGTTTTCCAAAAAAACCTAAGCCGAGACAGTTTGGTGAGGAGCGATCACATCAACAGGCTCGAGGACTTGCTTCGTAAAAAAGGATTTTGTACTAAAGTTGATACGGAATATTCCTGTTCTTTAGCATGCCACGTCATGTAGCAATACTGGACCAGGTTGTTAAAAGCTGGGTTAAGATATTGTAACCTTAGTGCAAAATTTGAAAACAGATATGAAAGGTTAAAAAGTAAATTTAGTTTATAAAATTCTTTTTGTCTACAATTTAATGACTGGATGCTCTAAAAAGAATAGAGATATAGTAGTTATCCGAGACAATCCTTTTGAGCAAAAGCAAAAGAATAGCAAAAGAAAATTTAACCGCGAGTTAGCGCTAATCTGCCTTCGAACAACTACCTGGGCCCTGGCCATTTTGAGGCTACGCGACGGGGCCGGTCCTGTGTCGAAATGCATTATGAGACCGTTTTGAGGGACGAATTTTAAAAATAGTGATAGTCGCAATAGCCAATGAAAGAAGCGCAAGCGTCCCTAAGAGCGTCCCACTGGACACAGCACCGCTAACCCAGTCTTACGCGCAACTTTATTATGAGCAGTATCAAACCTTTTCTGATAAAGCCTTGAGACTATCCAAAAACCGAGGCCAGAAATCCCTGAAGAGAGGACGGTCAATTTTCTTTAGACTTTCTTTTGTGCTGGCGTCCACGCTCACGTACAACTGGGTTACTGGAATGAGATTTCTGAAGGAAAAAACGGTTTATTGTAAACGTTCACGTTTTATTGTAAACATGAAGCACTGTAAGGAGAGCCAAGGTAAAGATAAGGCGCTGGTACGCAAGACCCACACGATCCACTACGGCCGGAGGTTCCCCGTTCAGATTGAGCTTAAGCAAAGACGTTTTTGAGCGACACCGTCAGCCGAATGTGGACTTTTTTGCATTATTAATTTTCGCCCAAATTTTCGGGCAGATGGTCCTTATGAGAGTAGGGACGCTCAGCAATACAAATCTGGTAGCGTCAAGGCATATTAGAAGAGAAAAGGTTTCACATTCGGTTGGCGTGCGCCGCTCAAAAACACCTTTGCTTAAACACCTGCATGACTAGCTCAGTCGGTAGCTTGAGAAAACAGCCGACATTTGGCGACGCTACCACTGGTTTTCCCGCCAAATGACGTCTGAGAAACGAGGGCATGAATTCCATACTGATGACGCGTCACTACCCAGATCTGGGTAGTGCTTCTGATTGGTCGTGCCGCGTGGGAAATTTGATTCAACCAATCCAAAGCACTACCCAGATCTAGGTAGTGACGCGTCATCAGTGTGGAATTTCTGCGCTCGTTCCTCAGACGTCATTTCGCGGGGAAACAAGTGGTGGCGTCGCGAAATGTGGGCTGTTTTCTCAGGCTAGCTCAGTCGGAAAAGCGGGAAATAACGGGTTCGATCTCCTTGCACGGACCAACACCTAGGATTTTAAATTAACTAAGAAATGAGGGTCCTCCTTTGCCTTGCAAACGGCACTTTCCATGACTACATCCATACTGAATGGGAAGCAGTATTTTGCTCTCTGAAAGTGTGATTTTGTGATGTTCAGTAACAATCTTTACTTTGTTATGATTTTATCAATACGGACATTCAGAAATAAACAGAATTAACTTAAGTACAGGCGATTACAAGAAGTCGCTTATTTCCCCCAGAAATAGTACAGCAAGCAAAACACGCGAGCGTGCAAAGCGCGCGCAAAATCGCCTCCCAGAAGGAAAGGCGACATGCAAGAAAAATGATAAATAAACGCAAAAGGAGAATTTAAAAATAATATTACAACAAACTACCGACCACCCACCTTATAGCATCAGGAAACTGTGCATTTGTGACGAGAAAAGAAGAAATTTCATGTCCGTGAAGAATTCTGACAAGCTCGTTTATTCTTGGATACATTATAGGTTCACCTTTGAAACAAAACAACTGTTAAAACAGTTATTTGGGTAATCCGTATAGTTATCACATACCTGGCTTAGGCACTCTAAACGTTAGAATGCCGCTTATCATTGGATAATGCGGCATTATCAGAGATTTGATTGGCTTAGAAGTCGTGGTAATTGAGCTGCTATTCTAAAATCATAAAAGGCACCCAACAAATTATCTTCTGTTCGCTCTTAAGAAATGAAGTAAGATTATAGCCAACGAGGCGCAAATCATATATGCAGTAGGACCCCGATAACTATAACTCGGATAACTCGAACTCCCCGCTAACTCGAACCAAGTCCCATTTCCCTTAAATTTCACCCCGCTTATCAGTCATTTTTACTCAGTTAACTCGGACTCTGATAACTAGAATTCCCCGCTAACTCAAAATAAATTTCCTTTCCCGTCATCAAAAATTCACAGAAATTTACCACGATAACTCGAATCTCCACTCGGATGTCATCCCATAGCTAGACTACGAGTAGTCCCCATTTTCCTCAGGGATATTACAGGGAGCCAAACGCAAGCGCGCGTGAAAATCACCCTACGCGAAAAAGGCGAGAAGCAGAACTGGACCGTTGCGCCCCAACTGAGCATGTGTTACTCAGCTTTAGATAAAGGAAAGCGTCTGCAAGTCGTCCATTTTTTTTAAGTCAATACATAGCTTCTTTTAATCTTATACATGTAAACGCAGCTGAAATTCACCTTAAGTACTAATTTAATAGACGCTGAAGTGTTTTAAAAATACACGTACTTTTTTGGCGTCTCAAAGAAGCAGAACTTACTCTTCTAATTCAATATCTTAAATGCTTCCTCTAGCATGCAGTTCTCTTTCTTTTCCTCTGACAAACGTACTTGCAAAAGTCCCTTCTCACAGGAAAACCAATTTAGTATTACAACAAAATGTTTCTTACCCACAAGTGAGAGTGCACAATGTTTTATCTTCATTCCTTCTTCAAATCGTTCGGGTTTAACGCCAGGAACTCCTGAAAATGGTACAAATAAAACATTATTGTTCTATGGGCGTGTGCTCAAAGGATCTGTTTTTGTATTCATTGAGTGAATATATTTTATGAGTACCGAAATATTTCTTTTTTTAGCAGGGCACGGATTAGAAAATTGGCAGCTATGATTCTCTTGTCCGCAGGAATCACCTCCTTTGCCATTAAATTACATGTATCATTCGACTGAAACTGAGTTGCCGTTGAGAGAGCTGACTCTAAGGACATTAAGAAGCACTTGTGTAGATGGTCAGGACGTAAATGGAATAAAACTTAAATTTTCAGCTTCCCACGAACATTCTTAGCGCTTCATCACGCATTCCTTCCCCGTGAACGTCCGTTTATGGGGAGGATCAACCTCGTTCCCACGGTTCTTTCCTATTCGTCTTTGGCAAAGAGAGATAGGACTGCGTGACGAGTCAAAAGTACTCTGCGTGGGAGGCCGTTAAATGTTGGCCAAACAGTTCTAACCTTTTGTACTGGAGGATGATTCAATAGCTAGTGAAAAAGGTGTTAGCTTTCTTTCCGTAAGAACGTCGGGTATGTATGAATAAATTAATATAGAGATTAAACATTACCTTTACGTCAAACCGCAAACGTGAATTTGTACCACGTGACCAAGTTTTCCATCTACTCGTCGTTTACTGTTCATTATAACTACACGAAAATCGGTGGATTCACGCCAATTTTATCCATAAGAGTTGTTTTAAGCTGTTTTTATCCGCTTATTACTCATTTTGAAAATTTCTCAACTTGAATCTCATCTTTGCCGTTTGCCCTAAATGCGATGCTTAATCTCCCTAATAGCACACATCGTCATCCTTTTTAAGACGGAAGTCATTAAGGGGGTAGTTACGACAGTGTCTGTCCACTACAATAAAGACCTTTAGATTCTATGACAAGGACGACTACGAGGACGAGATTTTCTCAATACTACGTAGTGCGCGCGCGTGAACCAGCGTTATTTTGGCGGGAAAACATGATAGACATCGTCATTCTACTACGGGTTTAGGAAAATGTCGTAATGGTGGAAACAAGTTATCAAATGTTACTAGTTTTATCATATTGTGCTCGGGTGAGGGCTTAAACTCCTTCCATAAAAATAAACGTGCTGACTTTTCTGGTGAAAGAAGTACAATGAAGCTTTCCGGGGTGTCTATAATTGTAAAATACGAGAATCGTGGTCGTCCTTGTCCTCGCATCTACAGGTCTATATTCATTACAAGGCAGACACCACGGTTACTGTAATGTCCATTCACAACCTGTGAACAAGCTGACTCTTGTGAACTACAAAACGTCGAGAAAGCTAGAAAGCGCGAGCGTCCTTCACCTTACTTCGCCAGGAGCCTATTCACTAGCCTGCGTAGCAGACATGATCTAACCCTGGTTAGTAACGTCTGTGAAGCAATGCTAGCCTGTACACAGACGTTGTTTTATTTTTCTTTTCGTTCTGTTCGAAAACATCGGCGAGCTCGAGAGCGAAGCGATTGCGCGAGAACCAGCGCGGAGCGCGAGATAGAAAAATTTTCTTTTTCACCCACCCCTACCCCCTTGCACTGGCGGTCGATAAATCCCTTCCGGTTTACATCTTATCACCCGCGCTCGACGGACTTTAAAGAGAAAATAGAGGATCTGTGAACACGCTAAAGTAATGCCGATATAATGTTCCTTGTCCCCAACAGACTCAAAGAATTATCGGAAATGCGTTTCGAATATCTCTCCAACCTGATTGGCAAATCGATAGTGGCGTTTTTAACAGGCTCATTATGACGCGTACTCAAATCGAGGTACACAGTCGGGGCCCCAGAACAAGGATTTCAGCGCCGTTTCGCGGACGGACTTAATCAAACGTTTACTTCCGTTTGTGGCGCAGATACCTGTTCACAGGTTAGTCAATTTACAGTATGGCTTCAAATCAAGATAGCTCATTATTTAAACATTGACGAGGGCCCTTTGTACCTCTGAACTGTTTAATCATGTTACGGTGATTGTCCATGGCGCCATTAACAATTGTATCTGGATCATCCATCTTCCATTTCCACTCTGTTCCAACAGGGTTGGTGTGATGTCTGTAAAACAGTTGGAGAGCAAACAATAAAATTTCTCTTAACAGCAAAATAATAATAAAAGTAAAAGTCCAAGGCGTAGTCTCCCACGCAGCTGTTGTTGCCTCGTCACGCAACGTTAAGGGAGACTATTCAAACGTCTAAATAAAATAACAAATAAATAAATAACGATTTGGAGATAGCACATCCACAAAGTGGTTCTTCGTCTACAGGTGTCTACCTGATTCCTGGTCGAATTGGAATTTAGAAATGTGGGTTTTTTGAGGAGAGGGGAAAACCGGAGTACCCGGAGAAAAACCTCCCGGAGCAAAGGAGAGAACAAACAACAAACTCAACCAACGTATGGCGTTGACGCCGGAATTTGAGCCCGGGCCACTTTGGTGGGAGGCGAGTGCTCTCACCACTGTGCCACCATTGTTCCCTGTCTAAAACTTTTATCGAGGGTCTGGCTGCTGTCCGAAAGCTCCCTTTCTACAACCTCACTTACAGCCACCTAAGCCAATACGCGCACACATACCTCCAGCAAAAAACACATTTATTTGCACAAGCCAAGCTTGGCGTGGTCTCCATACATCGATGACTTTCAATACCATAAAAGGTATGTTTGTAGCAGCCACCACGACCTCTCAACATAGACTGCAAACACAAAAGATGCGTCAGTTACGTACGATTCTCTCATCCTCTGTATACAAATGATACAAAATAGCTTGTATTTAGGTTTTAATAAAATGGAAATTCCGTAATACACTGTGGCCCATAGAGGGTGTCCCCATTCAAATTTTAAAGGTGGTTACATGAAATCTAGGTAAGTCTACCTCGGGCCAATGCCGCCAGTGGTTTTACCCCAACCTCGTTCCCAGGTTTCTTTCATACTTGTCCCTGTGTCACATTCTCATTCCACAAGGAACAAGTAGGAGAGAACACTGGAAACAAAGTCTGTTTTAGCCATCCATGCACTAGACTGTGGGGTGTCCCACAAGTTGGCAGGGCTCATTTACATTGTGCCACGGCTCAGACCTGTGCATCTGCGTCTAAAACTTTGCAGGTTGTTTTAGCCCCAACCTTCTCCATTCTAATGCCCAATCAGTTGAAGATGAGTTTAAATCAAACGGGACCTCACCTTTGTCCACCTACAAAGCTTAACTCCAGAGTGAGTTCCAATCAAACGATACCCTGGGAAGGACAAAATGAAAAAGACTTTTAGAAATCAAAGAGTGCTTTTCGATTACTAGAACTGGCCAGCCAGACCAGTCAATTGTAAAGGGAATTCCACTATTAACTAGTTATAGTTGTCACTAAATCTGCCCCCAACCTTTTAAAACCCGAATGAAGACTCCTTGTGGTTGTCCATGTATTTGCCATGAACCTTTGAAATGCAGTTTTCGTATTAGAGTTTCTGAGTGTAATTCTTTTGTTCTCTTTTGTGTTTTCTCAATTATTACACTTTGTTTCCTGGGTTAATGAAAATCCTCATACATGACATGCCTGGGATGGACAATTGTTTTTTATACATCTCGTGGAGCCACTTGTTGTGATTGTGTCCGACACAATTCGACGAATGCGACTTGTTGACAAACCCAGTTTGCGCGGTTGCTGAGCCAGGCGCACATGCTGAAAATTAACCGGGACCGTCGTGCGTGCCTAGTTTCATCAAATCGGGAAAGCTTCGCATACTAACAGTAAGACGGTACGATACTTCTTCTTTACGCCGGGGACATTAGGGTGCCTCCTCGGGTTCCGGCCTCTGGGCCCGAACCCTGCAGGGGCAATAAGGACTGTGTACGTAGATCAGTTTATTCCTAAATGGTGTGTTCGGCAGTGGTGGGTTTTAGGAAAAATCTGGTGAAAATGACTGGTCTGGCCTGCCAGTTCAGACTTTTGGTAAACGCCCTCAGAGTCTCAACCTTGGAAAAATATCAGTTTAACAGTGGTTTTCCCTTTGACTAATGCATATATGTTTACCATTTTTAATGTGAAACTACTTAAATATTTTAACTCTTACCACTGGAAGTACTTCTAGAATTTTATTGTGTTGCCAGGGGTTAATACCTCAGATCTGTAAGTCAGGTTTCAGGTATCCCAGTCGTGTTGTTTCCTTAGACAAGAAACTTTATTTGCTACACTTTGTCTGTCTAAACCCAAGGGTGGGTATTCAAAGCTGGGTAACAATAATACGGGTTTGTTGCATGAAATTTGAATTCAGATCTGAATGCGTACAGAGCAAATTCCTGTACATAATTTTAGCTTTCAATTTGATGTTTGAATACTTTAAAAGAACCAGCTAAACTCAGAACAGAAACTGCTTTTGAACCAAAGAGAAAGAGGCTTAGACAAGACATTATTCCTGGGGTTCAGGAATTTCATGGTTTTTCCTAGTTCAAACTGTAATGATGAAGTTTCAAAAATATACCTTGCTTTGTTAAAGCCTTTTCCAATGCTGGAGTAATCATCTCTTTAGGTTCTACACGTTTCTTTTTACCTTAAAAATAAAAATATTAAACACAAAATGCTGCATTTTAAATTAATTTTATATTATTAAGTTCAGAAATTAATCATTACCTGTAAAGTACTGTGTCGCTAATAGTAGTGTACAGGTGTAACTGTTTTGTCTAAACCTAAACTTCACCTGTGCCAGATCATCCTGCTGGCAGAGCCGTTGTTTCCCTTGCTCAAGTTTGGCATACTCAAGAAACTAGACTGTGCATGGATTGAGTAAGATCTTTGCTGAGCATCTGCAGCATGTTGCTAGGATACAGTATCCAGCTCAACCTTAACTTTTTAAGCCCCGATATCCACTGACAAATTCTCCAAACTGATCTCCATACATTTCCTTAAAGAATTAGTAGGGAGAATTTGATAAAAGATCAAAGCGTTTTCACTGAGGTGATCATTTTGGTAAACCTCCTGACCTTTTCTTTTGATAATGTATTGATATTGTGAAGAGAAATTTATATTGGTCACTCCTGGGACTTAAAGGATTAATAGCCACATGCTCGGTACAGCAGGCTGGGTTATGACCATCAGTTTATCAATAAACAGACGCTCACACTCTGAATACCAGTTTGACAGAAAGAAAACAAGATTGACTAGTCCAAAAGTTTGAGATTCAGCAATTTCAAAGGCTTGACAGCAATTTAGGCAGAGCTTCCTTTTCTGCTCCTCGCTCAAGAGGATAAAAAGAAGCTTCACTCACAGGGTATGCCAGGATGGGCGGATTGTTGTACTGAGAAGTGGGTGATTGAAAAGATACTCTCTGCAATATCTTAAAATGCCAGGATTTTTTTAGTTTAGCCTTCATCAGGGCCACATGTCAGACTACATGTATACTGAAGTGAAGACTGTCTGTAAGGCAGGCTTAAAGAAAAAGTTTTAACGGTATTGTAAAAAATGACAAATTTAGAAGTACATGTACTGCAAGTCTGCCAAAAATGAGCAAAGAAAATGTCCTTGAACTAACAAAAGGAAATCATAGGAAGTAACACGCGGTACTGTGGTTTGGATATAACCTTAACCCCTATTTGGATTTTAACAAACACCCTAAAGAGTATTTAAATCAGCCATCTGAACACCTTGACCAGTTTTGTTTTTTTACCCATCTCTTGTAACTTTGGATTACCGTACACGAATGTTTGAAGAGGGTAAGTGTGCAAGTGGCAAGCAGTTGCGTTTCATCTCCTGCATAAGCTTCGCAAAAGTGATATCTTTGATTAAGAAAGTGCAAAGCCTTTCTTCTCTGTGCTTCACCTTCACCTGATAAGCCACCATACCGTTTACTCAAAACACCCTCTCAGTCTCTCAGCTGATCAACTTGTCATTTCGCTGCCTTGTTACAAGATTTTTCCACTGTGATAGGCCACTTGCCAGACATCAAACATTCCAACTTGTCAAAAATATGTCAAAAATCTTGTTTGGTGTTCACAGTAGGACGCGCAACACAGTTAGGGTCAAAGTTACAAGATATTTAGTCACAACTGCATAGCTGGAAAAAGATTTTCTCCGCTGTGACTGGCCACTTGCCAGACATCAAACATTCCAACTTGTCAAAAATATGTCAAAAATCTTGTCTGGTGTTCACAGTAGCAAACGCAATACAGTTAGGGTGAAAGTTACAAGATATTTAGTCACAACTGCATAGCTGGAAATAAACGCTTTGCTTCTTTAAATGCATAATGATCATACCTATACTTCTCTTTGGTCCCTTCAGCTTTGTAGCTTCTTTTTCTTCCTACAAAAAAAAGATGAATTAGAGTTGATCTACCATTTTTACACAAAGAACTAATATACATTGTAAGCTGCCACTCTCTGATCATAGCATTTTTTAAGTAAAGTTAACACTGTACCGTTGTAAGGCTTTACACAGGTACATCACAGTCCAGTGATATGTTACCTTAGTTTTTCTCATTTTATTCATCATAGGTCCTAAATCTTCCATGTCTAGCAAGCCTTCCTCACTTTCTTGCTCACCATCTTCATCTGCAGATTCTTCACTGGTACTCTCATACAAAACCTTGAAATATACGTAAAGGCGAAGGGAACTGCTTCGTCATGCATTCAAAATAATACATTGTTAAAACAACATAGCAATTCGAGGGCACTCGTCGGTAGAGAACTATTGTCTATGATAGTGTACACCTCCCCCACTCCCCCCACCCCCCGCCCTCAAGCAGTATGTCATTGGATCCCATAACAAACACCTGGGAGAGAAATAATGTGTGACAGAGATTCCTGTCCAAGTTAAGGAAGCACTGGAGAGTGAAACAGTTGAATGAATTTCTTCAACCATGTCAATAAAAAAAACTCCTTTTCTTTAGACTGACCCCATTAATATGGTTTGACGTGTGTCTGCAATATGTACATCGGGTGGCTTGAACTGACATTATATGTATATGTACATGGAAAGTGGGTATCTGATACACTGTGTCAATGTTTTAACATTGATTGCTATTTTTATGACTAAACCCACAATGCTGACGTGATCACCATAAGTGCATCTATCTGTATGAGTACCTCATCATTAATATTGTTACCAGTGGTAATCATTACATGTATGTCGAAGGCGATTGTCCTAAAAATATTGATCCAACCACCCCACCTGATCCTGTTGGGTCCTGCACTCCTCATCAGCCCTGTCTTGCTTCTGATGGCACGTTTTGTTAGCTGATTCAGAATCAGTAGAACAATGACAACTGCCTTGACTTGAACCCTCTTTACTTTCTTTGAAGTGTGACAGGAACTTTGAACTCCAAAATTTAAAATCATTCTCTGTACCTGAAATGAAACATTATAAAATGGAGTCAATGCAGAATAAGGTCACCTTAATGTAATAATTTTAGATACCAAAAGGACCAAAAATTTTACCATTCACATTATAGTAACAGGGCTGGACTCAAAATGTCTGCTGGTCAGCAAGTACAGATATCTTTAGGAGTGTTACATACAACTGTATTATTATAGCTTACAAAAGGGAGGAAAGGAATTTCACTGAGTACTTTTGCCAAGTAATGCTTAGTACAGTACCTCCATGTTTGCTATTTGCTACATTCTCATCTCCTACTCCAAAAGGAAACACTCTTTTGGCGTTGAGCAGTTCAAGCCACTTATCTAAATTCCTTCCAACCTACAGGGTGTATGAAACATACCATGTTCATTGTCAATATAGATGATACCAGCATTGCATGTATGAATGCATCACATATCAGCCACTGATCATGAGTGACAGAATAAAATGAATCTTACTCTAGGTAAGCTCATAAAAGTTTTCAACTACAGTGGAATCTCGATATAACGAACCTCTATATAATGAACCTCTATCTAATGAAAACCTCAGTATAACGAACGATTTTCTTTACCCCAGTAATAGTAAAATGTATGAAAAAACACCTTGATATAACGAAACCTCCATAATATGGCAAACAAAAAAAGTTTGCCAGTCCCTTGGCCCTTGGTTAAATCCAGGTTCCACTGTAGTTCCTTTAGGGCTGCAAGTCCATTTCCATTAATTTTTATGTTGTCCCCAGCAATTTGGGTGAGACGGCTGACAATCCATGCAATCTTCAGCCGTGATATGCATGTAAGTTGAAAGTCTTGACTCAATATTATTAATCTTTGAAACTTATTCTTGAAAAAGGCTTGAAGCATGAAATACAGTAATTGAATTTCAAGATGTGAAAATTCAGTCTTGAGACTCAAGTTTCACATTTGAGTTTCAAGAAACCTGGATTTTTGAATTTAAAGAAACCAAATTATTTCTCAAATTATTTCACCAGAGTATACACCCAGTATAGGTGTATATACACATGTACAAAAACTGTAATACCAAACCTGTGCACACTTTATACAATGCATCCTCATTAACAGTCTAAACATTATCAGCATTGAGGGATAGACAACTCTTACTGTTGGGTAACTTCTGCTGTGCATCCCAGTATTAACGTAAGTTAAGGTAAAGGCACACACAAGTCAAAGGCCCAAACAGCTAGAGCTTATCCTGGTTTCCTTAGCATGAAGCATGCCTAGAAGTATTGCCACTCCCTCCTGGACAGGATGCTAGTCCATTGCAGGATCAAACCCCAGCAGTATGTCACCAGTTCCCATTTATACACCTGGGCGAAGAGAGACAAAGTGGACTTAAGTTCCTTGTCTAAGGAAACAAGGCGACTGGAAAGGCTTGAACCCCCGACTTCTAGATCTGGAGTTCGAGATGTTAACTGCTCAGCCACACTCACCTCCACATGTCCCAATATTACAGGTCTTAGAAAAGAATATCCAGTTTCCAAGGGTAACATAAAAGATAAGCTCACAGGCACCCACCCTATTAAAGTTATCATCATAGAGAGAATTTCCAAGGCCAAACACTGCATATTCCAAATCCTGAAGCAATGATTTTTGCACACGGAAATCATTAGAAGCTTCCTCTAACCACTTGTAGAACCACTGTGCACTCTCTGGTGGATTACCATCCACATATGTGCTTATGATAAACACACATGTGTTCACCTGTAGATTTCAAATCATGTATAAATTCTCTTTATAAGCTTCTATTAAGATTTTCATGTATTTGTCTTTATAGCAGATCTAATAAAATAGCAATTTGCAAACTTTGATTTGACCAGTGAATTAGACATCATAGATTTGTAGTTTGTTTTTGCCTCTAGCATGTGACATGATGAACAGTTCCTTCAAGCTGTGTTCTTTACCAAACTATACATTTACTACATTTTTTACATTTCTCCACACAGGACACTATCAACATACAACTGTCCCACCAGAATGTACAAGTAATAATAAACGCACTGAGAGTTTAGACCTTCATGAAGTTCAGTGGTTAGAGATTCTGACTGTTGTCTAGATGATCAGTACACTGTCAATCAGTAACAATATTTCTTTGGTTTGATTTTTTTTCGTTTCTGTCATAATGATCATTACTCAGGGTTCTCCAGAAGCTCCGGCCATTGTAGTCAAATCTCAAGGCCACTATTGCAAAGAACTATCACGGCAAGGACTGAGCTGTCTGACATGTACATGTAGATCAAACATCATCTATCACTTTTGGTCACAGCTTTGAAGATAACTGCTGTGAGAATGACACAATCTTTACCTCCTCCGAAAGACTATCCTCTGGTTCATAGTTCTTTAAATCCACAACTTCACTTTTTAGCCCCAACTTCTTCACCTCAGAATGTAGACCTTGTGCTAGGTGCTACAAAAAGAAAATACATTGCACTATTATGATAAATTAAACAACGTTACTATAAATCATTTTTGAAGATCCTCATCCACATGTCAAAATAAATTGATATTGATTTTTCACATCTGACAAAATTGCCCCTTTTTTAATATGTACAAGGCACAGTTGGGCAGTGCCCTTTGTAAAATAATCTGAAAACAGAAGCACCTGACTTTGATTTTCTCTAAAACAAAGTGCAACATGTTCACCCATCTGCTGCTTTCAACACCTCACCATCGCGAACAGTCCAGGAAGTTTTAGGTAGGTTGGCATCTGGGTGTCCTACATTTGCATGGGTTCCCAGTTTTCAAATAAAGAAAGTTATCTTTTTGACATCTTCGTTCTATAACTGCTGGCAGGAGGGTTGAGGTAGAAGTCCTCACAAAATTGCCTGGCTAAAATTTAGTCCTCAGTCCCTACATGTATAAGCAGTAATTATATCACAGGTGGATGATCTGTAGACTGCCTTGTGACTGTTAATTGTCAACTGAGATGGCCCTCCTTAATGTACATGTACCTTAAGTTTGAAACTCCTACCTCTGTGAACCCACTTCAGAGACAGAGAAGTTTAACTAAAGAATTGGGAAATTATGGTGAAATCTTACACCTTTGCCTTTCCTGTCTGTGTTCCAAAGAAGATTTTTAATCCTTCAGATCTTGATGCTTGTCTAGTCTTTTCAATCCTGGATTGTGGCAGTGATGAAGACTCCTTAATGGCTGCTCTACTTTCCTATTGAAATCATACCAATCATTGACTATTTATAACAAGTAGGCCTTTCAGTTTCCTTATACCCAAATAAACAAAAACACTCTTGAAAGACTAAAGATGCCCCTCTGTAAAATCTGTACATGACAGTAAAAGAATATTCATTATAAGTAAATTGCAAAACATTATTACTATACAGGCAATGTTTTAGAGGAGTGGAAAGAGAGTCAAAGAATTGCATGCTGGGTTTACGGGTAATTTTTATTAATCTTAACCAGTCAAGAAAAAAATGAAGTTTAGCCTATACAATTAAAATATGTCTATAGCTGTACGTGTAAGACATAGTGTACAGTAATAGGACTGAGTGGAGTCCAGTTCGGTCTGTAATCATACGAGTGATTAACAAAATCAGATGACAATTAGCGGGAGTCTGATTTGTTTTATCACGAGTATGATTACAGACCGAATTCAACAACAGGAAATTCTGTTACCAATTCATGCTTCTGTTATCAACTAGTACTGAAATCAGGACAGTTGAATAGCCAATCGGATTTGAGAATGCTGTTAGAGTTATGATTAACGACAAAACCTTTTAACTACTATGTTTGCATTATTAAGCTCAACGTGGTGGTCAATGTTAGTTTTACAACTTCTTAACTTGCTTGCTTTTCCCTTCCAGCAGATGGATGGTAAAGTCTACAGCAGGAAAACTCACTTTTGAATTTGTTTTGTTTTTGTTGTTATTTTTTAAAACCAAACTACTTTTAATGACAGTGAAATCCTTACTTCTGAGCCTGCAGGGTTGTTTCTTTCTCTTAATTTAACCAACACCTGAGAGAACAAGATTCCACCAACAATGAGACTTGCCCAAAACCCTCTTACAGACATCCACCATTCTATCAGTCGGTCCTGCCAGGTTGGTTTTCTATCATGCCTTAGAGGTTGCCCTGAAAAAAAAAAAACACTACATGTACAGTAATTCCCCTCAAAAGGAAAATGTTTAAAAAACGCTCACTTGTGGAATAGCTGTTAATTATACATTTACCTTCCTGATATAGAGGGTCTACAGTATATCCAAAACAGCAGTTCAGTAAAGTTAACAGATTATTTTAGTTATTCTTTGTAAACAGATTGAGAAGCCACATTGTAATGTTCCAAATACATCAGTCCATCGTTTAATGAAGGCTTGCTTCAAATGTTGAAATGTCAGCTTTTCATTTTTTACACTGGTAAATTGACTTGACTGAACCCTTCAGTATTTCAACACAATTTAATGTTACACGTAAAGACGATATATGAGTATTTAGGACTTTGCGAGGCTGGGACAGGATAACAAGCATTGATTACAACATTTTGGAATTCTCAAGAGAATTTTTCAAGTTTGACAAAGTAAGAAAGCTATATGACATTTTATTTTTCGCAATGAGACGCACGTGGGAGTAACTGCAGAATAGCCTGCCACTTCAAAGCTGTATCCCTGATAGAGCTGGATACGTGGATACGCAGTTATCCCTTCTATGCGCTTTTCTACCTCCGATTTTTACACAAATTAAAACTGAAGTGAATTAAAATTTGGGCATACGCATACGTAGTGACTGAGTATCCGCATATCGCGTATCCACCTGTTTTAGGGGTTGCTTTAAAGTGGCAGGGTATTCTGCAGTTAAGCCTACATATGAAATAGTTTAGAAGAAGCAACGTTAAAATGTCCCGTAGTTTTCGACCATATTAAACTCCTTTATCATAAAATATGCACAGAATCAGTTACTTATTGTGAATGGCAGACTAAATACATCACGTTATTTTCCTCGAGGTTTTACACTTGATAAAAGATGAAGTCTCGCTGGTTAAAGATAACACAAAACCCTTACGTATGAAAAGTATAACTACGCACAAGACTTGTCATGCTTCATTTAATTGCAAAAATGTAAGTTACGTGAATGTAAGTCTTACTGATTTATAAGAGTAACACAGGTATCAAAAAACATTTGTATGCGAGTATATTTATATGTTATACTAACAAGGCCTAGGCCTACATTCAAACTACTCACCCTCAACTTGGACGGATAAATATATCACAAAAAAAGCCAGTGTCCGAAGGAAAAACAACGCGGACACACTCTTCTTTGGAGCCGCCATCTTGTTGCAAAATGTTCTTACACAACGTGGTTGCCGAGCTCCTCGAGTAGCGCGGTTACAAAGTCAGCTGTGTGCGCCTGTCGAAAACTGCATGTGGAGGTAGAGAACAGATTTTGTAAAGAAAGAAATCTATTTTGAACGTTTATCTCTTGCCCTTTTTAACTTAAAAAGGTTATGGTTCGATATAAGAAAAGGTTAGTCATTTAGATATGCTTAAACCACTTAAAGCTTACATTGCAATTTCGTTGAGATGATGGGAAAATACAAATTATGCAGTTTAATGTTGTAAGCTCTTAATTCAAAGTTTTTATTTCGACACTTTAATTTCTTGTGTAGGTATTTGCTGGTGGAAATTTCATTTGAGGACAACAAGATTGATGAAACTATGTCAAGTCCATGTATCTATGAACACGTCAAGAACGCTGTACAAGAGGCCCATGGGGACTATGGAAGGGCTTGTCTTGCCCGATCTTTTAGAGGTACACTTTCAATTTATTTGCTTAAGTGAGCAAAGTCAGTTAAGGAGCATAAAACTATCTGTGCTTAGCCTTTTAAAAAAGGTACCTTTCTCCACCTCCCCTCTTCCACACTCAGGTGTTTTCTTTAAGAGGTCTTCTTTTTGCAGCTCCTTCTCTACTTTGATTGGTTTTATTGTTTTCAATTTTAGTTAAGTATGTAAACCCAGTTACTGGGGTGGCCTTTATTGGTTGCGGTAGAGATAACTACAGGATGCTTTGGTCATCAATCACCTTTATCAAGAAGATACAGAATAAGCGATGCATGTGCCGAGTGCTTCATGTAGGAGGTAAACCTTGTTACATGTATAGTAAAATAATTTTATGGTCACATGGTTGTTGTGCTTTGTGTTTAAAAAGCCATACAGAACAAATCCCCAGTCTTCTGCATAGATTACCCAATTTCCTGGATATTATATAGCCACACTGACAAAAAACCTCTCTAACTTTTTGAGAGAAGTATTGTTAGGTTAAATATCTTTGTATGTTGTGTGCTGTTTGTTGTTGTTGTTGGGGGTGATGGAAATTTTTGCCATAAAGGATAAAATTTTAGATCCTCAAGGGCTGGTACCTTGAAAAGACTATTTTATATAATATATCCTTGTAACTCACATTCTATTCCTTTTTAGGGACACTTCGGTCATGTCAGAAATTCGTCATTCGTCACAATAAAGAGCAATTACTGCAGTTACTAGAGCAGTGTAAAACTCCAGGTATGTTTAGGAGTTGTTAGTGCAAACTTTACCGGAATTTACATGTAATTATCGTTTGTATAACAGCAGAAATAAAATTGCGGCCAAGAAGACTGCAGTATAACAGTGACTGGCATCTAAATCTCCTCATTTAATGACTGTTTATTAAACCACAATGTCCCAAAAATAAAGAAGACAATCACCTACTCTGAAATATCTGAGTCAAACATCTACTTTACCAAAAAGATCCATCATGCAATATTGAGCATTTTAGACCAACAAGGAGGTGAATGCACAATAAGGATGAAACAAATCCAAGAAGAAAGCAACAGATTATTCATATCAATCCTACAGTACAGTGTAGAGATAAGCAGCCAAAACACTCTTGAAAAGCACAAGCTCACTTTTTGCCTTAATGCAACTGTGTTAATGTATTTAAAGCATGTCATTAAAACTACAGTAGCTTTTGCTCTAATTTTATTCACCAGTTAAACATTCCCTTGTCCCCCTTTGTTTTCCCAAACGAAAGATAAAAAATAAGAAATGTCCCCAAACTACCAATATGCATGAATAGCATTTGAATATGCTATTTCTAGTTATGGACTGACAACTTACCTTATTAAGGTGGCTAGACCAAATATTTTAATAGGCACACCCTCCATACTTGAATCTCTTATACTCTATATAGTAAGTGATCTTTAATGTAAAATCATTATGACACATGGATTACACTAAGACTAAACTTTATCATGATATTATTTTTTGGGCAATCAGAATAAAATGTTGTGTGACAATTTTCTATCAATTATTGTACTGTACATGTTTTCAAAAACTCCATTGACGAATTTTGTTTTAATCGCTGTTTTCATGAAAGTAGCCTTAGATGTTACAAAAAGAGCTCAGCATTGTGTTTTCCCCCTGATTTATATGTTTTCATGAGTTTCGGAATCGTGCAAGTGTACTTGCATTCAGCAGCATGTAGAGTGTATAATTCATTCATTTGCAAAATGAATGAGGATAAAACCTTTTTTGGAAACATCCAAAAAGTTTAAGGATAAGAGATTCAAAGATGGAGATGGTGCCCATTAAAATACTGGGTCGAGCCACCTTAAATCATAGACCAACCTTTCAGGTACTCAAGGATTCTTTTTCTCCGTTTGTTTTTTTCTTTAGGTGAACAAAGGAAAGTTGCAAAAGCAATTGATAAGGCTGAGAAATATGAAATGTCCTTGGACCCAATTGAAGTCATGAAAAGAAAAGCAAGTGCAAAGAAAAGTTATAGCAAGCCTTCTTTAGAAGAATTTGACACTGACTGAAGAAAGGCGCCATAAAAGTAAAATTCATCATAGATAAAGAAGAAGAAGGTAACATCTAAAATGATATCCTGCTAAAACTGTTAGGAGGAAATAATAAGCCAGCTCCACACCCATCATAGTGAAAGCTTATTTGGTTGCAATACTGCATTCCTTAGTTTGGTTAGCGACCATTGCAATGTTGATGATACACAGTTCCAAGGAAAAAACAGCAAGGATGTACATATCACCCCCTTTAACAGACATTTGTTACAGTTTCATGTGTTGAAGTATCAATGGAGCACAAGAGAAAACTTGCTAAGCTCGAAATCTTTATTATGTATGAGATAAATGTCCTCAACAATATCCAAGGCCTTGTCTGCAATAAAAAGAGAGGGAATGTCTAATGTTTTCCAAATGTTTCAAGAATCATTGCAGAAGAAAACAGTTGGCTGGACACTGTTTACTGAATTAACATTCTGCAAAAGTTTTGGATAATTTAATTTGCCTACCATGTTAAAGTAGGAGGTACCCTGAAGGATTCCCCTTCTATTTAACATTCCAGTTGACGCTGTACAAACTTATAACATACCTAACATAACGTGATGAGAAGTACAACACCACTGGATTTTTTTACATGTATTTTAATTTTTCAAAGTTCGTCTCAACATATAAGTGGCCTCTAAAATAATAAAGTTGTACGTCTTATTATCTGTATAAAAGATCTTGGTTTACAATGGATATAATCTAGTTATTATTCAAGTCTTTCATCTCCTCCAAATTATGTCCTTTGAACAAATGATTTCAAAGTTGCTCGTTCGTATGTATTATCCTGAGAAAATTCTTCAATAATTCTTTAGACGCGTGTATCTAAGAAGCAAACGTTGAGGAGAAAAGCCCCAGTGGTACTCAACAAAGTTTTATACCGAGAGGCTACGCTCCGAGGTCCAACTCCTTATTCTCTTATATACCATTTTTGACAGAAAGGCACCCCTTTAATATACCTTCTATTGAAACATAGTACCCTTTCACATACCTAGTTGAGAACTTTGAATCGCTTTTAACTGCTGTAAATAAATAAATCACAAAACCAGAACGTTTCTTCGCCTTTTTTAAGTTTATCATTAGCCCTATCCTTCCGTATACTTCAACTTGTAAAATCCCTGCCAGGTACCCCTTGCGAGCATAGCCTCCCGTATAGGCCATTAAAGGAAGTACTCCTCCTCCCCCGGGAAAAGATCCTGCTGGCAACTTTGAAAACAAGGCTACATTCAAAACAGGTCGTGAAAGAAAAGAACGTACTTGTTCTTCTCGCGCGATTTTTTTTTCCAAAGTTGAATGATTAGCACGCGTAACACGCAACAGGGAGGCGCTAGAGACCCCAGACGCGCGAGATCTTTCTCTCTATCTCTCGCGTATCGCCCAAAGGGCACAGTCTAAGCTTCCTATGGTGTCAATATTCCCCTTCGACCCGATATCATCTCACAAAACAAAACTCAATACTCAGATCAGTTTGGCGAAACACGTTATACTTTATTGTCACACTCATTCAAGTAAGAAAACGTTAATTGAAACAACGAAATTTTTATTTGGTGGTAAAAAGGTAAAGAATAGATAAATCAGTCTTTAACTTACAAGTACAGTTCGAATACGAGAAAAAACTTATACAAACAGAGCTGAGCAGCCGCTACAAAACAAGGTTGGCGACTGGAACTGAGGCCAGAAAAAACCTGCCGAAAAAACCCATTGGGAAAAAACATGGCAGGAAATCTGGGTAGGAACCATGGCTCAAGCTCCAAATGATTAATAGCCCATCCTACGAGGCTTTATAAAGAAAAACAACCGAATAAGAATGACTAAGGGCGCTTTCCAAAAGTCAGAACTGGCCGGCCAGACCATGGCTGGAGCAGCATTTTGACATGAAATAGGCTTTTCCCAACAGTTTTTGCTGAAAAACCATCTCCTTCGTGCATAGTATTTAGGATTTGACGGATCTGGTTGGATAGTTTTGATTAGAAGTAAAATTCTCATTACTACGGGAATGGTCTGGCCGGTCAGTTCTGACAAATGGAAAGCGCCCTAACATTAGGGCGGAGCTGGTTCGCTTTGCCGTGATGAATCATCTGGAAATCCCGGTATTACGCTATCTTGTTACCGGGTTGTTAGGTAATCATAAATTTGATTTTTGTTGAGTCTTGTTAACGTGCAAAGCGAATCAGCTCGGCTCGTGTAGTCAGGCCCTTAGAAAGGGAAAAGAAAGAAAAAAATACGTAATAAGACTATTTAAAATTGATGTACTATTGGTTGGTAGTTTTGCTGTCACACAACTCTTTTAACTTTATGCAAGAAACTTTTGTTCCAAGTCTGTTTGCCAAGTATTTTTTCTGAGTGAAACCATCCAGCCGCGCCTCTCAAAGGCGGCCCCCTCTGAATGTTTCCACTAATGATTCTTTTACAATGCAAACAAAGAGACGATTTGGGACATAACTAACTTTTTTTACAAAAAAAGACAAAAGTGGGTTGGCTGCCCGATGTAAACCAAGTCTTCGTTTTTGTCTCATAATAATAACGCTAAGTAATCTATAAAGGTGTTCCATCTTACATGCCAGCCAACACTTGGAGTTTCAATATTCCTCATGCATTAGAAGCAAGGTTACTGCTGGCTACGTTTTTGTTAGGTTAGGTGATCAAGCATTGCAAGCATAAATGAAGAAGAATTCAGACACTCCAAGTAAATCACCCTGGCTGTAGCAATCCTTGTCAATCTTCTCGAGCTTACTGTAAACCGTAACGCATGCGCCGGTGAAGGTATGATCTGCTTAGGCTTTACTGCTCTTTTCACAAACATGCGAACTCTAAAGTTCAAAAGCCGCCTTCACAATTGCGTTTTTCGCTGCCGTCAATCATAATTACAATCAACAATCAACGAACCTGGAAAGACAGAAACACACAAAACGGATCGAAATCCACCAATCACAAATCACAAACCTTGACCTTTTGAACCCGTTTAAGTAAAGTTTTGTTTCCTAGGAGGTCCGTTAAGATGATTGACGACAGCGAAAAACGCAATCTTCAGTTGGCTTTTGAACTTCAGAATTCGCATGTTTGTGAAAAGCGCAGTAACTCTTAAATCATGGTGCATTCGAGAAAACACTTAAAATCGTCAGAAATGCGCTTTAGAACTTGATAAGACGAATACTTTGTTTATAAAAAGTCTCCTAAATAGTACAATCCTTTTAAACTGTGGAGAATTAAAAATTTAAAATCACCAAGCTGACCGAGTTCCTGCAAAAATAACCCACCATAAATATATTTTAAGACCTGTGGAATCTCTGAAAGCAATAGGCCAGTCTTTGCATTCAGTTGCTATACGCACTGTTCATAGGTAATAGTAAAGCCATAGCACGAAAACGGTCATATATCGCAATAATACGAAACTACCGGACTACGTAATCAGCCATAAATGGCAGTTGAGTGAGGTTACAAAAAAAGTTATACTAATTATCTAATTTGAATTTCTTGAAAGCATATTGAAGGCCTTAGCTCAAGAAAAGAGAGATTCAGTCAACTTTGAGGTTGGATCAGGGTGCATCAAACCATGATCTCTAGCGAGGGTGAAAAATTATCAAAAGGTGGCCCAGGAGGGGAGAGACGAAGTTAGGGCTGGTATGGCTTTATAGAGATGACACTTCGTATCGCTCTGATTACGGTTCTCTTATTTATAGCGGCTTTAATTGAAGGGGTAGAGCAGAAAGGTCCTTTATATATATATGGCTTATAAAAGGATCTTTTTGCACTTTTTCCTTCAATTGTACGAGTTATTATGTAAAGTTTTTTAGCTTGCACTTTAAATTGAAATCTGGACGATTCGCAGTATAAAAAAACTAAAAGTCAGTGTCATCTCTACTATCTTATTTATATTATGGGCACGGGTGGGGTTTTCAATGACCTCATGAATCAAAATTGGAAAATCAAAGTTGGGTTTCAGGTTGCAATATGACCTCATGTTTATGTAAGGTTTGGTGATGCTGTATCAATATTTCCTTGAGCAATAGCCAGTTCCGTACTTCAAAGAATTTTCGACAGCAAGCCAATGAGGGCCTTTTCCTTCGAAGTACGATCTCAAATTTGATCTTCCAGCCAATTGTGCATGATCGCTCCCGTGCTATGTAAATTTCAGGCCCAATAACTCGATAAAAAGATGTTTGCTAGGATAACTGAAGTAGTTGATCTCGTAGATGCTGTAGCATGGACGAAAGGTGCCATTGCTTTTGCAGAGATTTCACATGTTAACAGATAGCTTTATTTTAACTATTATTATTATTATAAAAATTCTTTATTATCCATTAAAAGCGAGCACACAGCATGAAGGTAGCGACCAAAGTCCTTCACGACCGTAGCCGACACGTAGCGTTTACTATTTCCTTTCCGAGTTTATGTCCTACTGAAGCAAAGTAAATTAAATAGGAGACGTTTGTATGCAGGCTATCTTGGCTTAGTGCCACCATATAAAATGCAAGTAACAGAAATAAAGAGTTTCGGGTAGATCCTATAGCTTTTATACTGTGATCTCGCGATATTGAGGTTGTTTCAGTTAATCTTCAGTCAATCCTATAGTTTCTTCTGACTGAGTAGCATATTCTACTCATACATTAAATTAATTAACGTCTACATTTTAAAGTTCATTTTTCTTTCGTTGATTAGATGGCTAGCCATTGCTTTCCTAAGAGCCTCAGTTGTCCTTATCCAAGTGGCGGAACAGCCGGCGGATCCTTGGGGCGGATCCTTGGTGCTGACCAAGAGAATTGCAGCCTCTAAGAACGAGATCAGAGAAAAACGAAATGTGATAAAGTTATTTCGTGTAAAAACGCCATCGTTTTCCGTACTTCGATACTCCCTGTACATGTACATTAGAGGCGCTTGCCATTTACACAAACCGGTCGAAATTCTTGTGGATAAAAATTTAACAACTGGAGCGCTTACCATCTGTATAGAAAACCCGGTAATTCCGGGGGAGAATTCAAGTGGGACGGTTCATCCCGGTGGAAATTTTCCCGGAAAAAAGGAGTACCTTTCGAGGTATTACCCTTTTTCCGCTTTTACCGAAAAGACCGAAATATATCTTGACGATAGTAGATACTATAAATCTCTTTAGCGATTTAACACGTTTATCTTTATTCATTATTGCTGGCTTGCACGTGACGTCACGGTGGCCACAGTTGGTGGTTGGTGGTGGTACTTGCGATTTTCAGTAGTACTTACAGTGACAACAGAGGCAATTTTCTTGTGTCATTTAAAGTTGAGACTGCAGAACTGAATGGCAAAAGATTCAACCCGAGGTTTTTATTTCCTTTACTCTGGCTAAAGTCTTACCTTTGCAAACTGCAACTTAAGATGTATTGTAGAGTAGCTTGAGTTGAGTTGCCCTAATGTCCTAACTCCATTGGGGGCCTTTAACTGTCCTCAGTAACACACGCTGGCCTCTGGCTGGAGAGTCTGACAAACCTTGTTGAAGTCTCTCTAAAGGCTGGATCATTCTGATTTTTTTATTTGCCTGAAAAATAAAGAGCCATTTAATCATAAAATTGTAAGCTTCTGCTGTTGACTATCCTTTGCTAAAGGAGCGTCAACATTCCCATTTTTAAGCAATTATCTCGAAGACAAATACGTTTGATTTGAAGGCCATCATACCCTGTTTTTAATTCACCCTTGTACCATTCTAGACGCAGGTATTGCTCTGCAAGTTACGGTGGCATAATTTTCGCAATGTATACTGTGTAGAAGGCGACTGCGTTTTTCATGGGGATGGGGTAGGGAGGGGAGAGTAAATATGTAAAATGAGTATATTTTATTTCCTAGCTTAGTGAGTGGTTTTCGCCATCAACAACATGGGTGAGAGTTTCAAATCAATTTACACTTCATTAAGTTTTGAGAAACTGACCTGAAACGAAGCAAAACTGCTACATGCCTCTGCTGACAAGTTCAACACCTGGACTTCTCCTGCAACGCTGAACAAAACGCTTCTCATAAAAAAAAAATTAACAAAATTGTTCCATAGTGAAAGAGAACGATAACAAATATTCTTTTCTGTTTTTTTTCATTTTTCTCTCCTTTTTCTTTTTGTGGTCTTGTAATCTATCTACTTATATTGATATCTTCTACTTAATTATTTTGGCCACCATCAAGAGCCCCTTAATTGATGGGAAACTGATATATTATCATTGTACTTACAATTGGACGTCCATACTTTCCATCCTAAGTCTGACGAGCCAAGAATATGCACTAACTGCGACCAACCTGCAAACTATAAATACGTAATGACAAGGTTAATCCGAATATTAAGGCCAAAAAATGTATACCTTACCTTCAGATAGAGATTAACCATTCATTAATAACCATGACAATCGTCCATCGCAACACGCATGCGCATATCTGCAGCTTTTTTGGCAATATTTGCGCAGGTATGTTCCATTTTCAGACTTCAAGGGATTAAAAAGTGGCAGTTGGTTTTCCTTTAAAAGAAATAATACATCTAGGTAAGTAATTGAATTAATATTGAATTAATATCACGCTGCCTTTTGTCTTTTGTATTAATAAGACCCTCCTTTTCCTTAAGCACGGCCGTCTTTATCTCAGCAATGTGCAATTATGGAACAACGAGCCAAACGAGGAAAAACCTGAAAAGCGAAAATCCTGAAATTAAGTGTTTCATGTCAGTAGTTAGTATCTCCTCCAGGTACTATCCTAACAGAAGAGACACACAGCCATGATTTTGTGGTATTTTATTCTTTGTCAAAAGTTACATCTGTACTACACGCCAAAAATGCCCTTGTTAAAATCTTTTCGAAACTTTCTTGTTTATTAGAGCAACACACCGCCTTTCTATCGGAAAGAAAAAAAAGACCTGAAAAGCAAAGATCCTGAAAAAAAAGGTTCTGTGTTATTAGTTAGTATTTCTTTTATGTGCTATTCAACAAATAGAACGAAACTGATGTCAGCCATGTTTTTTGTTCGATTTTATTGTTTGTCAAAGTTATGGCAATAACCGCCATTGCCGGTTTAATGAAGAAAAAACCTGAAAAGTAAAGTTCCTGAGAAAAAGGTTTTGTGTTAGTAGTAAGTATTTCTTTTAGGTATAATCCTAATAGAAGAGACGTCAGCCACGTGTTTCGTTCGATTTTATTGTTTATCAAAGCTACAGCAGTTTACAATGCTCATGCTTGTCGGCAGTGAAGAGAAATTGAAAAACAACTCATGAGATAATCCTGAAACAAAACGACCTGTTAGTTTTTTTAGTTTACAATTACGTAATTGCTTAATGAAATTAAGAAAAGACACAAGACAACAATATTTTGTATTTTTATTAAATTTAAGAAACGTTTACACAAATTAAAGTTAATGCGAGCCGGATATGAAACGCGCTCCTATGTGAAAAATTTGGCATCCAGAGTACTCAACCGAGAAGTGTTCATGTGTCCCCATAAAGCTTTTTCGACACCTCGAATGAAACACTCCAGGGTCCTCTAGATGGTACATGCGCAGAATTAGTAACGGCTGCTATCGACACTTTGTCGATACCAAGCCTTGCCGTGAAGAGAAGCCGAAATCGATAAAAACACCGAAAGCCGAACTGATTAAAATCGAACGACAAACCGAACCGAAAGCGACGAGGCGGTAAATTATATACACTATTCACTCACCTGATGCCACCGTCAAGAGTTGTACTTGAGCCTATTATCTTTGGTGCAACGTTTGCTAAAATTACGTCATCCACAAGATTTTTGAATTATGTAGCTAATTAAGATATTTTGCAAATTTTCTTGACGCAAACAGTTTTACCAAAACGTTGTACCAATTAAATCTACTCTACCTTAAATGTAGGGTTGCTGCCACACTATCCGAACTGTCACCATCCAGAGGCGGCTTAACCATAGACTAAAGCTTCTTGTAGAGGGAATATGGAAGTGCTACTTTGGCAAAATCCAGGCGATGAGTTGTAGATACCCAGGCGTTGAAGTTCGGCCAACCAATTATTTAAGTACTACTATGTAATATAAGTGCCTATCTACCTAAGCTCATTAGGAAGGTATTTTGGGCTCTTATGACAACATCCTCCATGATAGTTCTTGCTGCTCCGTCACTATTGCAGTATTAGCCACTTAGTTAACTTAACTAACTATAAGCTTAACGTCTAGGCGAGTCTTCGGTCGGCCTCTTCCTTTATCACACCATAGGCACACAAAGTCTGGGACGTCCTGCTGACGTTCTGCCCGTAGTACTACCATGGTGGACCAACTATTGTGGGCTGTCGACGTGAAGAGTGAAGCACTACCTGCGCCTACTATTTGTAGACGATAAGCGCCTGCGTTGTGCAATGCAGGACTTCCTAAACGGGAAATTCCTCCCACGAGGCAAGATTAACAAGAAGACACACGCGATCGTCTCATTGCTAGCCCCGCTTTAGCAAGAAAATTCTCCCATTTTCCTTAAATCTCTATAAACTAACTATAGCACGCCAAGCAGACACAAGAGCTACACAGGACCTTGGCGCTTGTGATACAGGCAAGGGAAAGACCAGAAGATCTCTCTTCATCAAGCGAGTCTCCCACGCGCACGTCCTGATTTTCTCTTATAACACTCTCGTAGCGCTGCTAGGCAAGCTACTATCTTTAATATCTGCTCGTCGCGATGCTGATCCTCTGATGATGTGTCCATCTCGTAGACTGGGCTGGAGGGGTTGTTCAAAACCCTTGTACCATTCTGGACGCAGGTATTGCTCTGCAAGTTACGGTGGCATAATTTTCGCAATGTATACTGTGTAGAAGGCGACTGCGTTTTTCATGGGGATGGGGTAGGGAGGGGAGAGTAAATATGTAAAATGAGTATATCTTATTTCCTAGCTTAGTGAGTGGTTTTCGCCATCAACAACATGGGTGAGAGTTTCAAATCAATTTACACTTCACTAAGTTTAGAGAAACTGACCTGAAACGAAGCAAAACTGCTACATGGCTCTGCTGACAAGTTCAACATCTGGACTTCTTCTGCAAAGCTGAATAAGACGCTTCTCATAAAAAAAAAATTAACAAAATTGTTCCATAGTGAAAGAGAACGATAAAAAAATATTCTTTTCTTTCTTTTTTCATTTTTCTTTTCCTTTTCCTTTTTGTGGTCTTGTAATCTATCTACTTATATTGATATCTTCTACTTAATTATTTTGGCCACCATCAAGAGCCCCTTAATTGATGGGAAACTGATATATTATCATTGTACTTACAGTTGGACGTCCATACTTTCCATCCTAAGTCTGACCAGCCAAAAATGTGCACTAACTGCGACCAACCTGCAAACTATAAATACGTAATGACAAGGTTAATCCGAATATTTAGGCCAAAAAGTGTATACCTTACCTTCAGATAGAGGTTAACCATTCATTAATAACGATGACTATCGTTCATCGCAACACGCATCATTTTCAGACTTCAAGGGATAAAAAGCGGCGGTTGGATGTCCTTTAAAAGAATACATCTAGGCAAGAGAGAATGATCTAGGTTAGTAATTGAATTAATATCGTCTAAAGATGCTGCCTTGGTGTCTTTTGTATTAATAAAACTTATTGCACAACGAGCCGAACGAGGAAAAACCTGACAAGCGAAAGTCCTGAAATTAAGTGTTTCATGTCAGTAGTTAGTATCTCCTCCCAGGTACTATCCTAACAGAAGAGACACACAGCCATGATTTTGTGGTATTTTATTCTTTGTCAAAAGTTACATCTGTACTACACGCCTAAAATGCCCTTGTTAAAATCTTTTCGAAACTTTCTTGTTTATTAGAGCAACACACCGCCATTGTATCGGAGAGAAAAAAAAGACCTGAAAAGTAAAGATCCTGAAAAAAAGGTTCTGTGTTAGAAGTTAGTATTTCTTTTATGTACTATTCAACAAATAGAACCAAACCGACGTCAGCCATGTTTTTTCTTCGATTTTATTGTTTGTCAAAGTTATGGCAATAACCGCTATTGTTTAATGAAGAAAAAAACCTGAAAAGCAAAGTTCCTGAAAAAAAGGTTTTGTGTTAGTAGTTAGTATTTCTTTTAGGTATTATCCTAATAGAAGAGACGTCAGCCATGTATTTTGTTCTATTTTATTGTTTGTCAAAGCTACAACAGTTTACAAGGCTCATGCTTGTTGGCAGTGAAGAGAAATTAAAAAACAACTCGCGAGATAATCCTGAAACAAAACACCGGGTTAGTTTTTTTATTTTACAATTACGTAATTGTTTAATGAAATTAAGAAAAGACACAAGACAACAATATTTTATATTTTTATTATATTTAAGAAACGTTTACACAAATTTATTAAGTTAATGCGAGACGGAAATGAAAGGCACTCATATAAGAAAAATTTGACATCCAGGGTACTCAACAGAGAAGTGTTCATATGTAACCATAAAACTTTTCGCAACCTCGAATGAA
>CALNXI010003205.1:35272-51248 GCA_942486025.1 Porites evermanni
GAAACTTTCTTGTTTATTAGAGCAACACACCGCCATTGTATCGGAGAGAAAAAAAAGACCTGAAAAGTAAAGATCCTGAAAAAAAGGTTCTGTGTTAGAAGTTAGTATTTCTTTTATGTACTATTCAACAAATAGAACCAAACCGACGTCAGCCATGTTTTTTCTTCGATTTTATTGTTTGTCAAAGTTATGGCAATAACCGCTATTGTTTAATGAAGAAAAAAACCTGAAAAGCAAAGTTCCTGAAAAAAAGGTTTTGTGTTAGTAGTTAGTATTTCTTTTAGGTATTATCCTAATAGAAGAGACGTCAGCCATGTATTTTGTTCTATTTTATTGTTTGTCAAAGCTACAACAGTTTACAAGGCTCATGCTTGTTGGCAGTGAAGAGAAATTAAAAAACAACTCGCGAGATAATCCTGAAACAAAACACCGGGTTAGTTTTTTTATTTTACAATTACGTAATTGTTTAATGAAATTAAGAAAAGACACAAGACAACAATATTTTATATTTTTATTATATTTAAGAAACGTTTACACAAATTTATTAAGTTAATGCGAGCCGGAAATGAAAGGCACTCCTATATGAAAAATTTGACATCCAGGGTACTCAACCGAGAAGTGTTCATGTGTCCCCATAAAACTTTTCGACACCTCGAATGAAACACTCCAGGGTCCCCTGGATGATACATGCGCAGAATTAGTAACGGCTGCTATCGACACTTTGTCGATACCAAGCCTTGCCGTTGAGAGAAGCCGAAATCGATAAAAACACCGAAAGCCGAACTGATTGAAACCGAACGACAAACCGAATCGAAACCGACGAGGCGGTAAACTATATGCACTATTCACTCACCTGATGCCACCGTCAAGTGTTGTACTTGAGGCTATTATCTTTGGTGCAACGTTTGCTAAAATTCCGTCATCTGCACGATTTGATTTATGTAGCGCATTGAGAAATTTCTGCAAATTTCTTGACGACAAACAGTTTTAGCAAAACGTTGTACCAATTAAATCTGCTCTACCTTAAATATGGGGTTGCTGCCACACTATCCGAACTGTCTCCATCCAGACGCGGCTTAACGATAGACTAAAGCTTCTTGTACAGGGAATATTGAAGTGCTGCATTGGCAAAATCCAGGCGATGAGTTGTAGATCCTCCAGGCGTTGAAGTTCGGCCAACCAATTATTTAGGTACTACTATGTAATCTAAGTACCTATCTACCTAAGCTCATTAGGAAGGTATTTTGGGCTCCTATGATAACATCCTCCATGATAGTTCTTGGTGCTCCGTTATTACTTCAATATTAACCACTTAGTTAGCTAACTATACGCTAGATGTCTAGGTGAGCCTTCGGTCGGCCTCTTCCTTTTTCATTACATAGGTACACAAAGTCAGGAACGCCATGCGGACAGTCTGCTCGTAGTACTACCATGGTGAACCAATTATCTTGGGATGTCGACGCGAAGAATGAAGATTACCTGCGCCTACTATTTGTAGACGATAAGTGCCTGCGTTGTGCAATGTAGGACTTCCTAATAACGGGAAATTCCTCCCACAAGGCAAGATTAACAAAAAGACACACGCGATCGTCTCATTGCTAGCCCCGCTTTAGCAAGAAAATTTTCCCATTTACCTTAAATCTCTATAAACTAACTATAGCACGCCAAGCAGACACAAGAGCTACACAGGACCTTGGCGCTTGTGATACAGGCAAGGGAAAGACCAGAAGATCTCTCTTCATCAAGCGAGTCTCCCACGCGCGCGTCCTGATTTTCTCTTATAACACTCTCGTAGCGCTGCTAGGCAAGCTACTATCTTTAATATCTACTCGTCGCGATGCTGATCCTCTGTCCATCTCGTAGACTGGGCTGGAGGGGTTTTTTCAATACCTAACCTATTGTGTGTGCGTTGTCCCATTTTACCCTTCAGGAAACCTGCGATAAGGCGTTACCTTCACGCGAAGAACGTCCTGATCGCATGCAACCTCAAATGTATGACTAACTGAGAATTTTCTAAACTGATCTACACTCGCAAAAAAGTGGTGAGGATACACCTTAGTCATTACCATTTTTGCTTTTTCACAGCCAAGCATTTGTTTTTTAATGTTTGTTGGACAATAGAATTTAACGTCAAATCTAATGTTTCTTTTGTCTCGATTTGATCTTTTAGCTCCGAACTGAATTTTTGACAGCTGAATACCAAACCACATTTGCGAGGCAACTTTAAATAACTGCCTGCAACTAGAGAAACCACTAAACGTGCAAGGAGATGCCAAATAAGGTCTCCGTGCAGCAGCTGAATGGCTTTATGCCTCTAGCTTTCTAAGTTATGCCTTAATAGAAATCTGGTTGAACCTTACCAATAAAAGCTTCACTTACGCAGCGTTTAGTCTGGCAAGTGAAGTGTGACAGATTAATTGAATTTGGCGCAACTAGGCAGAAACTTGCGATGACGTCCACGATGATGATGACGATGACGGCGACGTAGTTTATTTCAATAAAAGCCGAAAGAACACCGTAGTCAAGCCGAACTATAGAAACTGCTAAACGAAGTTAAGCCAATTGATGACCGAAAAACCTGCAAAGGAACCCATTGAAAAGGAAAAGGAAAAGGGGAGGAGCCTTACCTCACCAGGGGACCCGTTAGTACTTAACTATAATTACATTAAGCCGAAAAAGAAGTCCGCTGACTTCAGGCCGAACGTGTGTGGAAAGTATGCTTTGTAAGGTTCATCCAGAGCTTTAATTGCTACCCTCCCACTGCCCGCCCAAATTGACTAACCAGAATATTCGACGCTTTTCTCATCAGGCGACTGACTGGTTTGGTTTTCCTGTACTGATTTGAAGGAGGGAAGGCTATCTTTTATGGGAAGGTGGGCTGTATGTCAGAATTCCATCTCCATTGGGTTCTCGGCGACTCAAGGTTCTCAAACGTCGATGTCCCACTGAAACTGAGTTGAAGACCTGCTGAGACTTAACACAATGCTGATCAACAGTTAAAATCCATTAAGACTTAATAAGAACATCTAATTCAGAGATTTAAATCAGTAAAAATCGAAAAAATCATTACAACAAATTTAATGTGATTTCAAAGTAAAAAAATGTGAATACTACCCAATCATCTAGTGTATTTGTTTATAAACATCTTTGAAGTGCCATGACGGTGTGTGTTTTTTCAGTTCGAATGCGTCGTCTATAGTGTTTTGATCCAATTCTCTGTTATCGTCATGGAAACTAACGTAACTCCTCTTTGTTACGTCAAGGACACAGATATTTCTTCTAGAGCTGAATCTATATCATGGCCTTTCCCCCTCCTCTTTGCCTTTTCTGTAGTCTACTGTCCAAGGGTGGTCATGGGAGGAATCTTTGAAGAAGCTTTATTACTACCAAGTTCGGTTGAAATGCTGTCCTACGAGTAATAGGGGCTGAGCGGTTCTCTTTTCCTTCCTCCACTCTAATGTTCCAATTAGAGCAAGATATGACGACAATCATCAATATCTTTGTCTTTAATTTCATTGCCTTGAGATACATGATGTGGTATTACCTTTCGAAAGGCAACCGCTCCATAACCAATACGACATTGTAAACCAAGCGTTAGGTATCCATGTTGGGTTCTTATGCAGGATCTGTTACTCCTACTATATATATCCCAGAAAACCAGATGATCAGTCTTAAACCTGCCGGACTTCCAATAGCAGAAACTAAAGTTTCTTTATCATAAATCTCATGATGTTGACTATCTTCTGATGTGACTCAAAGCTCTCAAAATGTTCCAAAGAGGTTTTTTGTTTGTTGATTATTTTTCTCAAGAGCGAGTGCAAGTCCATACCTTACCTTCCTTTTACTACGCCTGGTTGAATTGTCCTTGAGGGGTCTTAGGCCTTTTTCATTTGGAGCCAGTTTCCTACTCCGCGAACTATTTATAGTAAGACAGGTAAAGAGTGATTTTTTTCTCTTATTCTTGAGTCGTTTAAACGAACATACTGCGTACATCGTTCAAATAAAAGCTTCTGAAATTTTAGCCAAAGAAGGGTGCCAAGAGAACACTTCAAGATGTGGCTGTAAAAAAACGTAAGGAACGATAAAGAGTAACGAAACGCACCGTCTTTTGTTCGTCTTCTTATTTAGGGAACACAAAGCATCTAGATAGGAGTTAATTACTCATTCGGGGAGCAAAGTTATGCAATAACAGTGAAATAGACGAAAGGACAATCTTACTCATTACAGAGGTTGAAAGAGGACAACAAATATCGGCTCCTTCTTTCTCCACTCGGTGGAGGAACGAAACCAATAAGCCGAAACAGCATTAAACCTCTCATCTAGGTCAAATCAACCATCTATGCCGTCTCAAGTGAAGTATCCTTCTTTTTTGCGTAGTAGTGACGTAAATTCCGTTCCGGTTTTCTTGTCAGCAAGGGCGCCCTTTCTTTTGATTCTTGCTTGCTTCTTAAGTCAATTCATTTTGCTTCTTTCTTGAGGATTTTCCACTAAAATTCAGCTTTAACTTCTTATCGCACTTCATTCAATTATCTGAAGAATCTTTCTTTCGCTTTTTCAGTACCAATGCCAGTTACTCTCTGCCTTTTTTTCGGTTAATCCACGTTTTATTTCCTGTCTTCTTTCTTCTTCTCTTCTAAGTAGCGAACATTTTATTATATGTCAAGCATTCGTATTTGGATCCATTTTCTTATCTTGCAAGCTCTGTGAAGACTCTCTCTATATCGCTGGAGCCAACTACAGCTGAAACCTATATGCTATAAAACTAAGGGCCGATACCGCAGCCTTAAGATATATCTAAGCCATGCCCAGATTGTGGTCCCTTTGTATGTTTGCCCCTCTCGAGAACATCATATCTAGTGATAACTTTCTCCATTTTTTGGCCAATCTGTCTATGGATCCACGTGGCATTATGATGATCTTGTGTTAGTTTAGACATTTCCCTACCATCAAGTTACTTTTTATGAGGTTGTGCAGGACGATTCTAAAGAGGTCCACAACAGAGAACACTTCAAAGTAAAGTGCCTCTCCAAGTAACGAAAGTAAGGATGAAACGTCACGAAACGTACCGTCTTTCGTTCGTGTGCTCATTTTTCAAGCAAAAGTTAGAGTGTAGATTGAATGTGCCTCTCTTCCTTAGGGAACACGAAGCATCTGTATGAGTAAGAAATTTGGATACCGTTCTGAAATGTGTAGTCTTACAGGAGTTATTTTGTCATCAATAAAGCGAAAGGAAGTCAAGTAGCATACGTCCCATGAAAGCCTTAACCAACAGAAGGATTGTTAAAGTAAAGGAGATGGAAGGACAATCCTTCGATAATAGGTTTAAAAAGGCAAGAATTATTAGTCATTTAATTTCTCAGCGTGTCATTATTAGAATGAGTAAAAACAATAAGCCGAGACAGCATTAACCCTCTCAGCACCTTCAAACTATCATTCTCGTCTCAAATGATGTATCGTTCCTTTTTGCGAAATTGCTTGCTCACATCTCCATCAGGATTTGGGCCTTATTCCTCCTACTTTATTCTTGCTTGCTTCTCAAGTCAATTCTTCCTACTTCTTGCTTGAAGCCTTTCAACTTCAATTCCGCACTAACTTCTTTTCAAACATTATTTAAATCTCTGAATGGGAAACGGTTTGCTTTTTTCGTACCCTATTAGTCTCTTCTGTTTCTCGGCGAAATATCCACGTTTTATTCTCTCTCTTCTCTGTCTTCCTTCTTTTTCCCTGCTACCTAACCAATCTTTCCTGTGCATCTTGCATTCAATTTAGTGTCTTGCGAGTCTGTGAAGACTTTCTCTTCATCACTATGGCCAGCCCTGGCTGGAACCTGTACATAAAAGTAAGGGTTAAGATATATCTTAGCCTGTTATGACCAGATGGTGGTCCCTCTCTATGACATCTAGTAACGACTTTCTCCATTTCTTGGTCAATCTTTCGGGTTAGGGATTCACGAGATATTATGTATGACCTTGTGTTAGTGTAGGCAGTTCCCTACTATCAGTTTGCTTTCAAAGGGGTACTGTACGCCGATTTCAAAGAGATCCACAACGGACTTCCATTGCCTGTAATTCTAAACTGCTTAGAATTCCCTAGCCGGTTGAAGAACCAGCACGCTTTTACAGCGCATTGAGGACCTTCTGATTTCCTTTTCCAGTTTTTCATTTGCTTCGTACTCTTCAGGTATGTCATCTTGAGTAGTGATTATTAAGATTCCCCTACCATTACTTTCTCGCTCATCGATTCATCGGACCTAGCTACTAAAGCTGCTCCTTTCACTCTTTGTGAAAATCTTCTCTTGATCTGAATAATGTTTAATCATAGATCTTTTGTGTTATCGGCACTTGTGAGTTGAAAAATAAATCCCAAGTCGTTTTGGTGTTAGTTACGATAGTTTGGCGACTTGAATCCCCTTCTGGATGTCTTTAAACGCCTTCGGGTCTTTATTCTCGTCTTCTTACGCACTATCTCGGAAAGTACAAGGTAATTTAAGGTCAGGTTCTTATCTTTCTGTCCTAACAGGCGATGACTAACCATCTTCATTCTAACACGTCGTTCCTCGACGCACTCTTAATAGTTACTACGTATTCTGTTATTTGCCTATTGATCCATGATGCCACTTGACATCATCTTCAACATTTTGGTGTAACATTTATGTCCAAGTCTTTGCTCCATGTCAAGAAAAAGGATGGCCCTCTGTTCAACTTCCTTGACATCTTTGGTTATTCATTCTCTTATTCTCCTCAGGTCTTAGCTTTCATCGTTTTTATGACTAATTCTCTAGATTTACACCAGGCTACCATGTATTGAAAATCAACCACAACTTATCGTCTTTAACCTGTTAATTAAGGAGTTTTAACAAAGGCCAGGCGGGGTATATACCCGATGTAAGACGGTAGGTAGTTAATGTGCCTTGTCTGATTGCACATCAAGAGATTAAGACCAGCGGAGAGATAGCCTTTTAGGAGTCGGAGAAGTCCTTAATTTTAGTCTAATCTGAAGGCAAAGAAGGGTATCCTGTTCGGTGTAGCTCCAAGGATTTATCGTCAAATATACATAAGAGAAACATTTAACATTCTGATAGTCTTTGAATGCCTGAAGGACAGGTCATCTACTTGAAATTGGATTCAACGTGAGTAAATGCGTTTCTTCAGAGCAATGGTAACAGGACAGTGTACAAACTTTCTTGTGCTTTCTTGTGCATTCCAAAGAGCAGAATAAAACTGGTCGCGAAGACCAGGCAGACTGTTTGAACACAGGTGTCATACCATAAGTAAATTGGATACTTTCGTCCGGGTGGGTGTGGTCCTAAATAGGACTGTTGGTGGCAATAGGGGGTACAAACTTTTCAATTCATCGTCAAAGTCAAAGCGAATACTATCGAGCATATTAAAGATTTTTCCTCGCGCATAGGATATGCGCCTCTATATTTCGTGCTCCTTGCTCGCCTTTTGTGGCCAGTTCGTCTTAGGAGTCTAGAGAAAAGGCTCTGAGATTGATTATCATTAAAACCTCTTGTTCCTTCGTCCTGAGAGACGGCGGCGAGAGTAAAATACAACGATTTGCTTCCAGTACTAGTATAGACTAAGAAAAAGGTGATGAGCTTAAATCGCTCAAACCAAAAATAATGAATGGTTATCTTTGGTTTAAAAGAAACATATAGTGACAAGAGAGGCCGTTAGAGACAGGTTTCAGCGTGCACCTTCCATGTTGAGGGTAAAGACACAATGAATACCATTGAAAGTTCTCATCTCCAAAGAACAGAAAGTGTAAAAAAGGTGAGGGATTTAAAACAACTCATGGAAAGTCTTTCAAATCTTGAAAAGCTTCTGGTATTTTAAACAGGAGGATAAGTAAAAGTTCTGTTTTCTGCTTTCGAACCTAAAAGAAAGGTAACAGGTTCTGATTCCTTTGAGTTGTTTCGAGTTTGTAGCTGAGACCTTCTAATACTTTTCCTGTACGAAAAAAATGACGAAAATTCTACCGGAAATAAGTACGAAAACGACAGATTTGTAGTTGTCATTTATACTATCGATTCTCTTTGTGATTGCTCGCAAGAGAAATGTGCGCTCAAATTCTATCCATGACTGACATAATGGTTTAGAGGAAGAGGTATAACTAGCAATTGGCATCAATCTCTCTGGAGCCTTTGTGGTGTTTAAGAGGAACGTTTAAGAAAAGTACGATTTAATCAAAGATAATCAATGGGTTTGAATCCCATGTTTCCAGTACTCTCAAATAATCCGTCTTTGCTCATGTAAATGGGAATTTTTTTTTACAGAAAAAAATTCCACCGACCTACAGATATATGTAAGTCCATTCTTCGAAAATCATAAGTTTCGCCGTAAGTATACCATATTTGGAATTTATTTCACTGTTGAATAAGTTTTGCATATACATTTCAGCGCAGTAAAGGTCGTGGGTTTGAATCCCAACGAAATGTACGCTGTTATCTTCAGTGCCTTTTTTTCGTAAACCTCGATTGGGTTTAAATCGCATTATATACAAAATCCTCCACTTATATCAGTCTTTTTCATACTTACCCTTCAGTCACCAACCTTGTTCCCAGGGCTTTTTTCCTTGACAATGGGAGGGGGTGCCCCTCCGATTTTTAAGGGGAAAAGCCTTGGGAACGAAGTTGTTCTGTCACGCATGCTCTCTTTCAGTTGGGCTTGACGACTGCAACACAATGCTTTTCTAAACTGCAAAATAAAACGCATACCAAGATTAATTTGATAATTTAAGATAGTATTTATATTCTTTACCTTAAGCAGGTCAATTCCTCGAGAAGTCATTCGCGCTTCTTCAAAGAAAGCGTCTAAACGTTTCTGTCGTCAGCACATCTTGAAACGCGCACCTGTGTTTTACTGGCATGCTGTTAAGTCTCTCCCAATGAAAGCTGATGGCTAAGAGCTTGATCTTCTTTCAAAGGGCAAATCTTGAAGGATAGCAGCTTCGAAATTAACATCATTTCTGAGGTGTATGTATTATGTTGCGTTGTAACATCGTAACAGACCTCTAGAACAAACTCATTACATACATCCAAAGCCTTGCGACAGAAAAAAAGATCCTGGAAACGAAATGTACCTGAAATAAATTTTCTCTTAGGTTAGTAAAAATACCTTAATGGTATTGTTCTAAAGGAAGAAGATGCACAGCTATGGTTTTGTTTATCTTTATTGTTGAACTGATTACAATGTTACACACGCCTCATAACAATTATGCGCAGCCATCACGTACCGCATTCCAAGAAAAAAACCTGAAAAGCAAACGTTTCCTGAAATAAAATGTTTTAGGTTAGTACGTATCATTGCTTTTAAAGAAAAAAACGTCAGCCATGTTTTTCTTCGATTTTATTGTGTCTCAAAGTTAAAGCAGTTTACATGGCTAATGCTTGCTGGCAGTGAGATCCTCCTGAAACAAAACGACCGGTTAGTGCTTTTAGTTTATAATTACGTAATTGTTTAATTAAATTAAGAAAAGACACGAGACAACATTAATTGATATTTTTATTAAATGTAAGAAACGTTTACACAAATTGAAGTCAATGAGAGCCGGAGATGAAACGCGCTACTATATGAAAAATTTGACATCCAGAGTACTCAACCGATAAGTGTTCATGTGTCCCCATAAAACTTTTTCGACACCTCGAATGAAACACTCCAGGGTCCTCTAGATGGTACATGCGCAGAATTAGTAACGGCTGCTATCGACACTTTGTCGATACCAAGCCTTGCCGTTGAGAGAAGCCGAAATCGATAAAAAACCGAAAGCCGAACTGATTGAAACCGAACAAAAAACCGAACCGAAAGCGACGAGGCGGTAAACTATATACACTATTCACTCACCTGATGCCACCGTCAAGTGTTGTACTTGAGCCTATTATCTTTGGTACAACGTTTGCTAAAATTCCGTCATCTGCAAGATTAGATTTATGTAGCACATTTATCGAGAAATTTCTGCAAATTTTTTGACGACAAACAGTTTTAGCAAAACGTTGTACCAATTAAATCTGCTCTACCTTAAATATGAGGTTGCTGCCAAACTATGCGAACTGTCTCCATCCAGACGCGGCTTAACCATAGACTAAAGCTTCTTGTACAGAAAATATTAGGTGCTGCATTGGCGAAATCGAGGCGATGAGTTGTAGATACACCAGGCGTTGAAGTTGGGCCAACCAATTATTTAAGTACTACTATATAATATAAGTGCCTGTCTACCTATGTTTATTAGGAAAGTATTTTGGGCTCCGATATTAATATCCTCCATGATAGTTCTTGGTGCTCCGTCATTATTGCAGTATCAGCTACGTAGTTAACTTAACTAACTATACGCTAGATGTCTAGGTGAGTCTTCGGTCGGCCTCTTCCTTTATCATACCATAGACACATAAAGTCAGGCACGCGCTGTGGACAGTCTGCTCGTAGTACTACCATAGTGGACCAATTATCGTGGGCAGTCGACGCGAAGAATGAAGATTACCTGCGCCTACTATTTGTAGACGATAAGTGCCTGCGGTGTGCAATGCAGGACTTCCTAAACGGAAAATTACTCCCACAAGGCAAGATTAACAAAAAGACACACACGATCGTCTTATTGCTATCCCCGCTTTAGCAAGAAAATTTTCCCATTTACCCTAAATCTCTGTAAACTAACTATAGCACGCCAAGCAGACACAAGAGTTATACAGGACCTTGGCGCTTGTGATACAGGCAAGGGAAAGACCAGAAGATCTCTCTTCATCAAGCGAGTCCCCCACGCGCGCGTCCTGATTTTCTCTTATAACACTCTCGTAGCGCTGCTAGGCAAGCTTATATCTTTAATATCTGCTCGTCGCGATGCTGATCCTCTGATGATTTGTCCATCTCGTAGACTGGGCTGGAGGGGTTTTTCAATACCTAACCTATTGTGTGTGCGTTGTCCCATTTTACCCTTCTGGAAACCTGCGATAAGGCGTTACTTTTACGTTAAGAACATCCTGATCGCATGCAACCTCAAATGTATGACTAGTTGAGAATTTTCTAAAGTGATCTACACTCGCAAAAAAATGGTGAGGATACACCTTAGTCATTACCATTTTTGTTTTTTTCACAGCCAAGCATTTGTTGTTTAATGTTTGTTGGACAATAAAATTTAACGTCAAATCTAACATTTCTTTCGTCTCGATTTGATCTTTTAGCTCCGAACTGAATTTATGACAGGTGAAAACCAAACCGATATTTGCGAGGCAACTCTTAACTAACTGCCTACAACTAGAGAAACCACTAAACGTGCAAGGAGAAGCCAAATAAGGTCTCCATGCAGCAGCTGAATGGCTTTCTTCCTCTAGTTTCCTAAGTTATACTTTAATAGAAATCTGGCTGAACCTTACCAATAAAAGCTTCACTTACGCAGCGTTTAGTCTGGCAAGTGAAGTGTGACAGATTAATTGAATTTGGCGCAACTAGACAGAAACTTGCGATGACGTCCACGATGATGATGACGATGACGGTGACGTGGTTTATTTCAATAAAAGCCGAAAGAACACCGTAGTCAAGCCGAACTATAGAAACTGCTAAACGAAGTTAAGCCAATTGATGACCGAAAAGCTGAAAAGGAACCCATTGAAAAGGAAAAGGAAAAGGGGAGGAGCCTTACCTCACCAGGGGACCCGTTAGTACTTAGCTATAACTACATTAAGCCGAAAAGGAAGTCCTCTGACTTCAGGCCGAATGTGTGTGGAAAGTATGCTTTGTAAGGTTCATCCAGAGCTTTAATTGCTACCCTCCCATTGCCCGCCCTAATTGACTGACCAGAATATTCGACGCTTTTCTCATCAGGCGACTGACTGGTTTGGTTTTCCTGTACTGATTTGAAGGAGGGAAGGCTTTCTTGTATGGGAAGGTGGGCTGTAGGTCAGAATTCCATCTCTATTGGGTTCTCGGCGACTCAAGGTTCTCAAACGTCGATGTCCCACTGAAACTGAGTTGAAGACCTGCTGAGACTTAACACAATGCTGATCAACAGTTAAAATCCATTAAGACTTAATAAGAACATCTAATTCAGAGATTTAAATCAGTAAAAATCGAAAAAATCATTACAACAAATTTAATGTGATTTCAAAGTAAAAAAATGTGAGTACTACCCAATCATCTAGTGTATTTGTTGAGAAACATCTTTGAAGTGCCATGACGGCGTGTGTTTTTTCAGTTCGAATGCGTCGTCTATAGTGTTTTGATCCAATTCTCTGTTATCGTCATGGAAACTAACGTAACTCCTCTTTGTTACGTCAAGGACACAGATATTTCTTCTAGAGCTGAGTTTATATTATGGCCTTTCCCCCTCCTCTTTGCCTTTTCTTTAGTCTTCTGTCCAAGGGTGGTCATAGGAGGAATCTTTAAAGAAGCTTTATCACTGCTAAGTTCCGTTGAAATACCGTCCTACGAGTAATAGAGGCTGAGCGGTTCTCTTTTCCTTCCTCCACTCTAATGTTCCAATTAGAGCAAGATATGACGACAATCATCAATATCTTTGTCTTTAATTTCATTGCCTTAAGATGCATGATGTGGTATTACCTTTCGAAAGGCAACCGTTCCATAACCAATACGACATTGTAAACCAAGCGTTAGGTATCCTTGTTGGGTTCTTATGCAGCATTCTGTTACTCCTACTATCCCAGAAAACCAGACGATCAGTCTTAAACCTGCCAGACTTCCAAAGAGCAGAAACTAAAGTTTCTTTATAATAAATCTCATGATGTTGACTATCTTCTGATGTGACTCAAAGCTCTCAAAATGTTCCAAAGAGGTTTTTTGTTTATTGATTATTTTTCTCAGGAGCGAGTGCAAGTCCATACCTTACCTTCCTTTTATTACGCCTGCCTGAATTTTCCTTGAGGGGTCTTACGCCTTTTTTATTTGAAGCCAGCTTCCAACGCCCATAACCATTTATAGTAAGACAGGTAAAAAGTGATTTTTTTCTCTTATTCTTGAGTCCTTTAAACGAACATTCTGCGTACATCGTTCAAATAAAAGCTTCTGAATCGTAACCAAAGAAGAGTGCGAAGAGAACACTTCAAGATGTGGCTTTTAAAGAAACGTAAGGAACGATAAGGAGTAACGAAACGCACCGTCTTTTGTTCGTCTTCTTAATTAGGGAAAACAAAGCATCTAGACAGGAGTTAATTAGTCAGTCGGGGAGCGAAGTTATGCACTAACAGTAAAGTAGACGAAAGGACAATCTTACTCATTTCAGAGGTTGAAAAGGGGTAAGAAATATCGGCCCCTTCATTCTCCACTCGGTGGAGGAAGGAACCCAATAAGCCGAAACAGCATCAAACATCTCATCTAGGTCAAATCAACCATTCATGCCGTCTCAAGTGAAGTATCCTTCTTTTTTGCGTAGTAGTGACGTGATTTCCGTTCCGGTTTTCTTGTCACAAGGGCGTCCTTTGTTTTGATTCTTGCTTGCTTCTTAAGTCAATTCATTTTGCTTCTTTGTTGAGGACTTTCCACTAAAATTCAGCTTTAACTTTTTCTCACACTTCATTCACTTATCTGAAGAATCTTTTCTCGCTTTTTCCATACCAATGCTAGTTACTCTCTGCTTTTTTTTCGGTTAATCCACGTTTTATTCTGTCTTCTTTCTTCTTCTCTTCTAACTAACGAACATTTTTATTATAGGTCAAGCATTCATACTTGGATCCATTTTCTTATCTTGCAAGTTCTGTGAAGACTCTCTCTATATCGCTGGAGCCAACTCAAGCTGAAACCTAGATCCTAAGACAAAGGGTCGATTCCCCAGCCTCAAGATATATCTAAGCCATGACCAGATAGTGATCGCTCTCTATGTTTCCCCCTCTCGACAACATCATATCTAGTGATAACTTTCTCCATTTCTTGGTCAATCTGTTTATGGAAACACATGGCATTATGATGATCTTGTGTTAGTTTAGACGGTTCCCTACTATCACGTTTCCTTTGATGTGGTTGTGCCCGGCGATTCCAAAGAGGTCCAAAACAGAGTACACTTCAAAGTAAAGTGTTTCTTTAAGCAACGAAAGCAAGGATAAGGTGTAACGAAAAGTACCGTCCTTAGTTCATGTGCTCATTTTTCAAGCAAAAGGTAGAGTGTAGATTGAACATACCTCTCTTTTTTCCTAGGAAACACGAAGCATCTAGAAAGACAGGAAATTTGAATGTGTAGTTTAAGAGGAGTTATTTTGTCATCAATAAAGCGAAAGGAAGTCAAGTAGCATACGTCCTATGAAAGCCTTAAGCAACAGAAGGATAGTTAAAGTTACAATCCTACGATAATAGGTTAAAAAAGGCAAGAATTATTAGTCATTTAATTTCTCAGCGTGTCATTAATAGACTGAGTAAAAACAGTAAGCTGAGACAGCATTAACCCTCTCAGTTCGTCCAAACTATCATTTTCGTCTCCAATGATATATCTTCCTTTTTGCGAAATTGCTTTCCCACATCTCCATCAGGATTTGAGCCCCATTCCTCTAACTTCATTCTTGCTTGGCTCTCAAGTCAGTTCTTCCTGCCAGTTCTTGCTTGAAGCGTTTCAACTTAATTACACTCTAACTTCTTTTCAAACATTATTCAATTCTCTGAACCAGAAAAGTTTTCCTTTTTCCGTTTCCTATTAGTCTCTTCTGTTTCTCAGCGAAATATCCACGTATTATTCTCTCTCTCTTCTCTGTCTTCCTTTTTTTCCCTGCTACCTAACCAATCTTTTGTGTGTATCTTGCATTCAATTTAGTCTTGCAAGTTCTGTGAAGACTTTCTCTTCATCACTATAGCCAACCCTGGCTGGAACCTATGCAAAGAAGTAAGGGTTAAGATATATCTTAGCCTGTTATGACCAGATGGTGGTCCCTCTCTTTGACATCTAGTAACTACTTTCTCCATTTCTTGGTCAATCTGGTTAGGGGTTCACGAGGTATTATGTATGACCTTGTGTTAGTGTAGGCAGTTCCCTACTATCAGTTTGTTTTCAAAGGGGTATTGTACGCCGATTTCAAAGGGCCACAACGGACGTCCATTGCCTGTAATTCTAAACTGCTTAGAATTCCCTAGCGGGTTGAAGAACCAGCACGCTTTTAGAGCGCATTGAGGACCCAATGATTTCCTTTTCCAGTTCCTCATTTGCTTCGTACTCTTCAGGTATGTCATCTTGAGTAGTGATTATTAAGATTCTTCTACCATTAATTTCTCGCTCATCGATTCATCGGACCTATTGTAGCTACTAAAGCTGCTCCTTTCACTCTTTGTGAAAATCTTCTCTTGATCTAAATAATGTTTAACCATTAATCTTTTGTGTTATCGGCACTTGTGAGTTGAAAAAAATCAATCCCAAGTCGTTTTGGTGTTAGTTACGATAGTTTGGCGACTTAAATCCCCTTCTGGATTGCTTTAAACGCCTTCGGGTCTTTATTCCCGTCTCCTTACGCACTGTCTCCGAAAGTACAAGGTAATTTAAGGCCAGGTTCTTATCCTGCTGTCCTAACAGGCGACGACTAACCATCTTCATTCTAACACTTCGTTCCCCGACGTACTCTTGATAATTACCACGTATTGTGTTATTTGCCCATTGATCATGCCACTTGACATCATCTTCAACATTCTGGTATAACATTCATGTCCAAGTCTTTGCTCCATATCAAGAAAAAGGATGGGCCTCTGTTCAACTTCCTTGACATCTTTGATTATTCATTCTCTGAATGCTCCTCAGGTCTTAGCTTTCATCGTGTTTATCACTAATTCTCCAGATTTACACCACGCTACTAGATATTGAAAATCAACCACAACTTATCGTCCTTGATCTGTTAATTAAGGAGTTTTAACAAACGCCAAGCGGGGCATAAATCCCGTTAGAAGATGGTTGGTAGTTAATGTGCCTTCTCTGATTGCACATCAAGAGATTATGATCAGCAGAGAGATAAGTTGTTAGAAGTCGGAGAAGTCCTAAATTGTAGTCTAATCTAAAGGCG